>JBBPTX010001386.1:0-10561 GCA_038094595.1 Pulveroboletus aff. annulatus
CGGTTGACCCCTCGTCCCCGCCTAGGCGGATATATCAGGGCTACGTGCGACCCTACCCGGGCCACACGTAACACGTATCCTCGCCATGGAAACGGTCCCCACTACAGTAGAAGCATGGCTGAAGAAAGCAGTCACCTTCCAAACCCACATGGAGCGCGCTCGAGAAATCGCTGCTCACCACAAGACCCCCACTCGTCACATATATCACCAGTACTCCACCCCTACCCCCACCAAAGACCCTAACGCCATGGACGTCGACACCGTTCGTCTTCCACGACTCACCACCACCGAACGAGAGCAGTGTTGCAAGGAAGGAAGATGCTTCCGTTGCCTACAAAAAGGACATCGGGCAAACAACTGCTCTACATTTACCTCAAACACCCCGAGGCCGAAGAAAGTAGTCCGGAGGGTCATAGAAGAAGAAGTCGAGGACAAAGAAGAAGTCCCTCGGCTACAAGAGATTGACGACGAAAGTGATGATGAAGAACTCAAGGTGTCTCGCATCACCCTCACCCAGGATTTTTGAAACGGAACACTGCCTCGACGTCAGTAGTTCCCCCTAATATGTGTGCCCCTGTACTTGTATCCACGTCAAAGAAGTCAATACAAATCCCTTTGCAACTTATTGACCCTTCGCACACAATGAAAACTGTCGATACCCGCGCTCTCGTCGATAGCGGAGCAGATATCAACTGTCTAGATTGGGACTTTGCTCGAAAACACAAACTTCCTCTTGACAAACTACCAACTCCCATCCCCGTCAACAACGTCGATCAAACCCCCAATGCAAAGGGGGCCATCCGTTATATCGCCTCCCTCTTCACCAACATCGATGGAATCACCCAGCATGTACGCTTCCACGTCATGCATTGTGGGTCCAAGAATGTAATTCTCGGAATGCCCTGGTTGCGACTTACGAACCCCTCCATCGATTGGTTGTCACAAACAATCAGTATCCCAGAAATGGTGGACAAGTCCGCCTCCCTCTACCACATCCATGTCGCTGATCTCAAGTGACACAACGATGCTCAACCTCGAGCACCTCCCTCGAAACCACCGTGCCACGTCTTAGTTGAGACGATTCCCGACCATACCCTCTCCACATTCCTAGATATGCCAGACGGGAACCTCTATGTTCGCCGTGCACTCCACATCAACTCTTGTCAACGGGTCCTCAAATCAGGATCCCGATATCATCAGACACATCCGAAGCTTGTTGCCAAGCTCACCACTGCCACGGAACTTGCAGCTGCCACCGAGAAGACCAAGCCAAAAGTCACACTCCCCGACGCCTATAGAGACTTCACGCCAGTCTTTGCCAAGGAATCCGCCGACTCTCTTCTGCCCTCTAGACCATACAACCACGAAATCAACGTCAAAGATTCATTTACCCCAAAAATAGGCAAGCTTTACCCGCTCACTCCAGACGAAAAGAAAGCCACAGAAGACTTTCTTGATGAAAATCTAGCCGCTGGCAAGATTTGCCCCTCGAATTCCCCTCAAGCATCCCCATTCTTCTTCGTAAAGAAGAAAGACGGCAAGCTTCGCCCGTGCCAAGACTATCGATATCTCAACGAGCACACCGTCCGCGACGCCTATCCACTACCGCTAATCTCCGACCTCCTTGACAAACTCAAAGGAGCTCGTGTTTTCACCAAGTTTGACGTACGATGGGGATACAACAACGTACGTATAAAAGATGGACACCAATGGAAAGGTGCCTTTCTCACTCACAAGGGTCTCTTTGAACCAATGGTAATGTTTTTTGGCATGACTAACTCACCCGCAACGTTTCAATGGTTTATGAATGACTTCTTCCGCGATATGATCGCTGAAGGATGGTTAGTTATCTACATGGACAACCTCCTTATATTTTCCCCAGACGACGACACCCACACCAAATGCACTCGCCGTGTCCTCCAACGAATGATGGAACTAGACCTCCATCTCAAACTGGAAAAATGCCAGTTCGCCGTCCCCGAAGTTGAATATCTTGGAATGATCGTCAAGGAAGGACAACTTGCCATGGATCCCGTTAAACTCGATGGAATTGCTAAATGGCCTATACCACAAAAAGTCAAAGATGTCCGTTCCTTTCTTGGCTTCGCTAACTTCTACAGACGCTTTATCCCTGGATACTCCAACATCGCCCGACCCCTCATTGACCTCATCAAGAAAACCATGCCCTGGACTTGGAATCCCGCACAGCAGACCACTTTCGATCAGCTCAAAGAGCTGTTCCTTCGTAAGCCCGTTCTTTTTATGCCTGACATTTCTCACCCCTTCACCATGGCCACCGACACTTCCAAATACATGTCGGGAGGTATTTTATTGCAAACCGACACAAACGGGGATTGGCACCCCTGTTCTTACTTATCACAATCGTTCTCCTCCTCAGAACGTAACTACGACATCCACGACAGGGAGCTCTTGGCTGTTATTCGCGGTTTCAAAGCCTGGAGGCATTACCTCCATGGCTCTCCCTTTCCCGTCAAAGTCTTCTCTGATCACAAGAACTTGACATACTTCCGCCGTCCCCAAGACCTCAATCGACGCCAGGCCCACTGGCTCCTCGACCTCGCTGACTACGACTATTCAATCACTCATGTTCCGGGAACCCAACTCGCCAGCCCCGACGCCCTCTCTCGCCGCCCCGACCTCCTCCCCCGTGACAATTCTGACAACATCGGGGTCACTCTCCTTCCCGAATCCATCTTTGTCCGCCTCATTGACTCCGCCCTCTCCAACCACATTGCCTCCGCTTCCTCCTCCGATGACCTGGTTCTCCATAAACTACAGGAGGTTAATGGTTCCCTTCCCCCCGCCTTCCGCTCTCGCCTTGCCGATTGGCAATACTCTAACGGCGTCCTCCAGTACCAAGGACGCGTCTACGTCCCTCCCGACCGTGATCTTCACCGAGCTGTCATCCAATGCTCCCATGACCATGACTCCGCCGGTCACCCTGGCTACTTTAAAACCTGCCAGCTTGTCGCCTCCGAATTCTGGTGGCTGGGTTTGGCCTCCTTTGTTCGCTCTTACGTTGAGGGTTGCGCCGTGTGCCAACGCAACAAGGCGAACACCCACCCTACCGTTCCCCCACTTGTCCCAATTCTGTCCTCTTGTTCCTGCCCATTCCAACAGATCTCCTGCAATCTCATCACCGATCTCCCGTTGTCCGGAGGTTTTGACTCGTTATTGGTCGTGGTGGACCACGGCCTTACTAAGGGGGTAATTCTTTGCCCTACAAGGAAAACTATCACCGCAGAAGGCGTAGCAGCGCTCTTTTTCCACAAAGTCTACCTCCGCTTCAGACTCTACGAGAAGGTTATCTCTGATCGCGGCCCACAGTTTGCCTCCGCCTTCGCCAAAGAGCTTGGCAGACTCCTTAATTACGATCTATCCCTCTCTACAGCCTACCACCCCCAAACTGACGGTGAAACGGAACGCGTCAACCAAGAGGTCGAAACCTATCTCTGAATCTACTGCGGAGATCACCCTTCTACTTGGTCTGATCACATCTCTCACGCCGAATTCACCCACAATCACCACCCTCACTCTGTCACTGGCAAATCCCCGTTCTATCTCATGATGGGATATGAACCCCATGCCCTTCCCTCGGTGATCGCCGAAACCAACATCCCCGCCGTTGAATCCCGTCTCAAAGAGCTGACCGCATTACGAGACGAAGCCCTCGCATCCCATGAACTTGCCCGACAAGTCATGGCATCCAGATCTAAGTCGAAATTCGTACCTTTCCAGAAAGGACAACGAGTTTGGCTGGAAGCCAGGAACCTCAAAAGGTCCGTCCAAGATTCGAAGTTCGCCGCAAAACGTGAAGGCCCCTTCGTTATCTCGGACGTTATTTCTCCAGTCTCCTATTGCCTCCGACTCCCACGAACGTGGAAGATCCACAACACATTTCACGCTTCTCTCTTATCGCCCTATCGCGAAAACGACGTACATGGCCCGAACTTCCCCACACTGCCCCCAGATCTTGTCGAAGGACAAGAAGAATATGAAATTGAACGAATCATACGGCATCGAGGAATGCTGTCGGCCCGCCAGTACCTGATCCGATGGAAAGGGTACTCCACCGAAGAAGAATCATGGGAACCCGAGCGGAACTTGAAACATTCGTCAGAGTTGCTAGAAGATTATAAAAGACGTCACCCTTACGCCTTCTCCCTCTCATCCGCTCGCCCACCATGCCGCAAATAAACCCATTCCATCTTCTCCTCATGGCCATTGAATTTACCAATGTCGACACCTCTGCAGCTGCACCCTCCACCAACCCCAGCACAGTCCGTCTTCCCTCTGTCAACCCCGACAGGGTCTCTCCTACTCGCCCCGCCGCCCCACAGCCTGTCAACTTCGCCACTCTTGTTGGTGATGTTCCCCACTCCTACATCTCTCCCATCTCTGGCAGGATTGAGTCCTCGCCATCATTTATGCCTCCGCCCCATCGGGAACCTTCTCCCGGACCCCCCTCATTCCTAGGCATTCACCGCCCTCAACTCGTCCGCGCACCTAGCTCGGACTCCCTTGTCGCCCATTCCGGGTGGGACTCCCAAGTCCCAATAGATGTTTCGTCTCATCTCCACACAGGCCGACTCCAAGAAGAGAGGTTCATCGATGAGCATTACGTTCGTTTCCACTCGCTTATGTCTGACGATCACCTCCGCATTCCTATTAGTGTATATACCTCGGATGCTTCTCCCATCTTCACATGGTTCAAAACCACGATGCAGATCAACCACGTTGCCGCCTTTATTTCCGGCTCAGGCCCGGTATTTCCCCACACTACACTTGGCAGGACCATGCAGGACTTTATCTATCACGTGCGTTACCAGTTGTATTCCCATGCCTTCCAACTGGGTTACGACTCCTTCCTCCTCGATGTAGATAACCACTTCCGAGACCTCGCCACTGCAGGTCGAGGTCTTGACAACGAAGTCTTGAGGGATGGATCGCCTATCCATCAGCAAACGCTTAACGACTGGTGGACTGGTAGAAATGGAAGAGATGGCGTATACCCAGGACACCCCCGTTTTAATCAGCGGTGTTTCCAATGTCACTGCCTCGGACATACCCAGCTATCTTGTCAACAGCATGTCTGTACTGGATGCCGTCGACGAGCCCCTGGTCATTCTCTCGCCTGTTGTCCAGGACCCTCTTGCTCTCTTGCCTCTCGTCTCTCCTCCCCTCGCGCCCAGTCCTCCTCCACGTCCACAACCACGCCTCGCCGCCCCCAAGCTGCATTCTGTAATGGACAAATCGTCCGTCGAGCCACCCCTCGCCGCACCTCCTCCTTCTCTCAACAATCTTACCACCCTGTGCCATCCTCACCCCGCACACCCTCCCCTTATGAGGATGGGGACGAATTAGACGACGTCGGCTATGCCAACATCACCGGCTCCCCGGGACCAGCTTTTCGGGACTTGTAAGGAATCCTCGCCGTAGCTTCGGGTTACTAAGGGGGTAATGTTACGATTCACTCGCAGGACGAACACTTTTTCCCTACTTTCTCTTTCGGACTAATACTTTCCGTTTCTCACGCTTAACCTCGTTCTTTCCATAACGTTCTACGACGTTCCATATAACTCGTAAGCGTGCTTATTCTCTCACTGCGCAGGTACTCTTTCTCTTCCGCTCTTCTCATGCTGTATGCGCCGGCCCTTAACGTCTCTTTCTCTTGCGGGGTTTTGCCATTGGATTTCTATTTCTAACGCTGTCTCCCACACCGGCCCTTAATCATTGTGACACGTAACTGTCACGTCTTTACTTAGCTATATAAACCCTTCAACAGGGTCATTCGCTTTTCTCCTTAGCTTAGTTCTACCTACGGCTTGTCGCCTAGTTAGCACTAGCAATCCACTCACCTTTACTCCTAAGTCTTCGTTCTACTATTAAGTGAACGCTTCACACTCAGTCTCGCCGCCCTCGTGTGTCTTAATCCTTGAACCCTTGACCCGTTCGCCAAGTTAGGCAGCGGTTATCTCCCATGACCCATCAAATATCTTTGACGGTACCTCCGACCCAGCGTTCCCATGGCTGGTCCTCTGCCGACGATAATACGAACGGTAGACTCCTTTGACCCTACTAGGCGTTAGTAGGTCTATGCGCGACCAAACCCACAGCCATGCGTAACACAAAGCCCCTCTGCAAAACCTCCTCATCACGTCATGGTTGAAACTGTCCCCAACCATACTCTCTCCACCTTCCTCGATATGCCAGACGGAAATCTCTATGTCTACTGAGCATTGCATAACAATGCATGCCATCATATCCTAAAGTCTGGCTCCCAGTATCATCAAACACACCCAAAGCTTGTTGCCAAGCTTACCACCACCACCAAACTCACTGCAGCCGCCGAAAAGGCCAAACCTCAGATTACCCTCCCCGATGCCTATAAAGAATTCATGTCTGTCTTCACCAAAGAATCTGTGGATTCCCTTCCCCCTTCCAGACCCTATGATCATGAGATCAATGTCACGGAGTTGTTCTCCCCCAAGATTGGCAAGCTCTATCCACTCACTCTGGAAGAAAGGAAAGCCACTAAAGACTTCCTTGACAAAAACCTTGCTGCCAGAAAAATCTGCCCTTCGAATTCTCCCCAAGCTTCACCCTTCTTTTTCATCAAGAAGAAAGATGACAAACTCTGTCCTTGCCAAGACTATCGATACCTCAACGAGTATACTGTCCACAATGCCTACCCCCTTTCATTGATCTCCAACCTCCTAGATAAACTCAAGGGAGTGTGCACATTCACCAAGTTCAATGTCCACTAGGGCTATAACAACCAATGCATCAAGAACAGACATCAATGGAAAGGCACTTTCCTCACCCATAAAGGGCTCTTTGAACCAATGGTCATGTTCTTTGGTATGACCAACTCCCCCACCACTTTTTAATGCTTCATGAATGACTCCTTTCACGACATGATCACCAAAGGATGGCTTGTAATCTACATGGATGACCTACTCATCTTCTCTCCAGATGATGACATTCACACCAAATGTACCTGCCGTGTCCTCCAACAGATGATGGAACTTGATCTCCATCTCAAACTGGAGAAATGTCAATTTGCCATCCCCAAAGTCGAATACCTTGGGATGATCATCAAAGAGGGCCAACTCACCATGGATCCCATTAAGCTTGACAGTATCACCAAGTGGCCAACACCACAGAAAGTCAAGGATGCCCGCTCCTTTCTTGGTTTTGCTAATTTCTATAGACAATTCATCTTGGGATATTCCAACATCACCCACCCCCTCATCAACCTCACCAAGAAAACAATGTGTTACGCGTGGCTGTGGGTGTGGTCACACATAGACCTACTAACACCTAGTAGGGTCGAGAGTTCTGTCGTTTGTGTCGATGACAACGTAGGACCAGCCGTAGAGATGCTGGGTCAAGAGTGTCGTCAAGGTTGTTGACAGGTCTAAGGTTACCACTGTCTAGCTTGACAAGCGGGTTGGGGGTTCAAGGGTAAAGACACACGGAGGCGGGTGAGCCGTAGTGTGAAGCACTCACTTAATGGTAGAGCGAAGACACAAGGAGTAGAGGCGATGGATTGCTAGCACTAACTAGGCGACAAGCCGTAGGTAGAACTAAGCTAAGGAAAAGAAGCGAGAGGCCCTGTTGAAGGGTTTATATAGTGAAGTGAAGTCGTGACAGTTACGTGTCACAAAGGTTAAGGGCCAGCGTGGGAAGCAGCATAAGAATAGAGGAACCAATGGCAAAACCATGCATGAGAAAGAGACGTTAAGGGCTGGCGTGTTCGGCGTGAGAAGATCAGAAGATAAAGAGTACCCTCACGGTGGAGGATAAGCACGCTTATGAGATGTATAGAATGTTGTAGAACGACAAGGAAGGAATGAGTTCAAGCATGTGAAACGAAAAGTATTAGTCTGAAAGAGAAAGTAAGGAAAAAGTGTTCGTCCTGCGAGCGAATTGTAACACAATACCTTGGACTTGGTCCAATGCACAGCAGAATGCCTTCAAACAGCTTAAAGAGCTGTTCCTTTGTAAGCCTGTCCTTTTCATGCCCGACTTATCTCGCCCCTTTGCCATGGCCACTGATGCTTCGAAATACATGTCTGGGGGAATTCTATTACAAACCGATGTGAATAGGGATTGGCACCCCTGTTCCTACTTATCACAAACCTTTGCCCCCATAGAACGCAACTATGATATCCATGACAGGGAGCTCTTGGCTGTCATTTGCAGTTTCAAAGCCTGGAGGCACTACCTCCATGGCTCTCCCTTCCTGGTCACGGTCTTCACCAACCATAAGAACCTCATCTACTTCTGCCACCCCCAAGACCTCAACTGTCATCAAGCCCATTGGCTCCTTGACCTTGCAGATTATGATTACAACATCACCCACATTCCAGGATCTCATCTAGCTGGACCTGATCCCCTCTCCTGCCGCCCCGATCTCCTCCCCAAAGAAGACTCTGACAACACTGGTATCACTCTCTTATCTGACTCCATCTTTGTCCATCTTATCGACACCGCTCTCTCCAACCACATTGTCTCTGCCTCTGCCTCCAATGATCTGGTTCTCCACAAACTCCAGGAAATCGATGGGACTCTTCCCCCTGTTGCTCATTCCTGCCTCTCTGACTGGCAGTTTGCCGATGGCGTCCTCCAGTATCAGGGGCATATTTATGTTCCACCTGACAGTGACCTTCGCCGCACTATTGTCGCCCGCTGCCACAACCATGACTTCACAGGCCACCCTGGCTATCTCAAAACTCGCCAACTCATTGCTGGCGAATTCTGGTGGCCTGGCCTCACTACCTTTGTCCACTCTTACATTGATGGCTGCACTGTCTGCCAATGCAACAAGGCTAATACTCATTCTACCACCCCGCCTCTCCTACCCATCCTGTCCTCCTGCTCTCATCCTTTCCAACAGATCTCCTGCAATCTTATCATTGACCTCCCACTCTCTGGGGGGTTTGATTCCTTATTAGTTGTGGTGGACCACAGCCTTACTAAGGGGGTAATTCTCTGCCCTACAAAGAAGTCTATCACCACCGAGGGTGTAGCAATACTCTTTTTCCACAAAGTCTTTCTTCGCTTTGGTCTTTACGACAAAATCATCTCTGATTAAGGTCACCAGTTCGCATCCACCTTTGCTAAAGAACTTGGATGCCTCTTAAATTATGATCTCTCCTTGTCCACAGCATACCACCCTCAGACTGACGGTGAGACCGAACAAGTCAACCAGGAAATCGAAACCTATCTTCAGATATACTGCAGAAACCACCCTTCTACTTGGTGTTACGATTCGCTTGTAGGACGAATGCTTTTTCTTTTCTTACATTATTAGACTAATCATTTTGTTTCTTATGCTTAACTCACATCCTTCCATGTCGTTCCATGACATTCCATACATCTCATAAGTGTGTTTATCCCTCATCGCACAAGTACTCATTTCTATTCTGCTCTTCTCACACTGTATGTGCCGGCCCTTATTCTCTTTCTCTCATGCATGGATTCTATGATGTTCTTTCACATTCTAACACCATTTCTCATGCCAGCCCTTAACCATTGTGACACGTAACTGTCACACTTTTACCTTACTATATAAACCCTTCAACAGAGCTCATCCTCTCTTTTCCTTAGCTTAGTTCTACCTACAGCTTCCTGCCTAGTTACGCTAAACAATATACCCTTGTTCCTTGTGTCTTCGCTCTACCATTAAGTGAGCGCTTCACTTGACGGCCCACCTGCCTTCGTGTGTCTTAAAACCTTGACCCTACGGCCCACTAAGTCAAGCTAGACTAAGCAGTTACCTTCGACCCATCAACACCCTTGATGGTACCTTCAACCCAACATCCCCATGGCTGGCCTCATGTTGTCGTATATACGAATGATTGACCCCTCGACCTTGCTAGGCATTAGTAGGTCTACATGCAACCGCAACCAAGGCCATGCATAACACTTGGTCCAATCACATCTCCCACATCAAATTCACCCACAATCATCGCCCTCATTCTGTCACTGGCAAATCCCCATTCTATCTCATGATGGGATATGAACCCCATGCCCTTCCTTTGGTGATCGCCAAAACAAACATCCCTGCTGTTACGAATTGATTTCATGCTACTGACATTTTTGCATTTTTCCTCTTTATCTAATCTTATCTTCCCATGATCTTATCTAAGATCATTCCCCTTGCTATTCCTTTACCTTCTTACCCGATTAGATAAGATATGATGTCATCATGACATCACTGGTCTAGGTGCCTCACCTCATACACATTTTCTTAATTACCATGCTCTAGACCTACTTCACTCACTTCACACTTCCATTCTTTCATACAGTGGCTCAAAAAAGTGTCCCAATGTTGGGGCATTTTGAAGAGATTGCTTTATTACTAGAAAGGAAAAAAGAATCATGTCAAGATCCTGCAGAAGGAAAGAATGTACTTGCTCTTTGCTTTCTAAAAATACTTGGTTTACATAATTTGGTTGATATGGTATTGAGATATAGCCATTTCAAAATGACATGTCATTGGGACACTTATTTGACCATAATGCTATTATTC
>JBBPTX010001387.1:0-10557 GCA_038094595.1 Pulveroboletus aff. annulatus
TGAATGCTTCACACTACGGCTCGCCCACCTTCGTGTGTCTCTACCACAGAACCTTTGACCCATTCGTCAAGCTAGACAACGGTTACCTCTCGACCCGTCGATACTTCTTGACGGTACCTTCGACCCAGCATCCCCACGGCTGGTCCTACGTCGTCGTCGATACGAACGACTGAACACTTGGCCCTACGTCATCGTCGATACGAACGACTGAACACTTGGCCCTACTAGGCATCAGTAGGTCTATGCGCGACTACACCCACGGCCACGCATAACAGGTGCATGGACGAGCTAAGGATGGTGGACCCCTAAGAATGAGGGAGGTCCGGGAGAAGGTTCCCGATGGGGCAGAGGTGTAAACGCTGGCGAGGTCTGGATCCTGCCAGAGACGGGAGAGACATGGGAGGAGGGAACATCGCCAATAAGAGTGGCGAAGTTGATAGGTTGTGGGGCGGCAGGGCGAGTAGGAGAGACCCTTGCGGGGTCGGTAGAGGGAAGACGGACTGTGCTGGGGTTCGTGGAGGGTGCGGCTGCAGGGGTGTCAACATTGGAGAACTCGATGGCCATGAGGAGAAGATGGAAGGGGTTTATCTGCTGCGTGGTGGGTGAGCGGATGAAAGGGAGAAGGCATTGGGGTGACGCTTTTTATAATCGTCTAATAACTCCGACGAATGTTTTAAGTTCCGCTCGGGTTCCCATGAATCTTCTTCGGCGGAGTATCCCTTCCATCGGATCAAGTATTGGCAGGCCAACGGCATTCCTCGATGCCGTATGATTCATTCTATTTCATATTCTTCTTGTCCTTCGACAAGATCCGGAGGTGGTGTGGGGAAGTTCAGGCTGTGTACGTCGTTTTCGCGATAGGGCGATAGCAAGGAAGCGTGGAACGTGTTGTGAATTTTCCACGTTCGTGGGAGTCGGAGGCGATAGGAGACAGGGGAGATGACGTCAGAGATAACGAAGGGGCCTTCTCGTTTTGCGGCGAACTTCGGATCTTGTATGGATCTTTTGAGGTTTCTGGCCTCTAGCCAAACTCGCTGTCCTTTTTTAAAGGGCACGAATTTCGACTTAGACCTGGATGCCATGACCTGGCGCGCAAGTTCATGGGAAGCGAGGGCTTCGTCTCATAGAGCCGAGAGTTCTTTGAGGTGGGTTTCGATGGTGGGAATATTCGTTTTGGCAATCACCGAAGGAAGGGCACGGGGTTCGTATCCCATCATGAGATAGAACGGGGATTTGCCGGTGACGGAATGGGGGCGGTGATTGTGTGTGAATTCGGCATGGGAGATGTGATCAGACCAAGTCGAAGGGTGATCTCCACAGTAGATACGGAGATAAGTTTCGACTTCCTGATTAACGCGTTCAGTTTCTCCGTCTGTCTGGGGGTGATAAGCTGTGGATAGGGAGAGGTCATAGTTGAGGAGTTGGCCGAGCTCTTTGGCGAAGGTAGAGGCGAACTGTGGGCCTCGATCGGAGATAATCTTCTCATACAGCCCGAAGCGGAGGTAGACTTTGTGGAAAAAGAGCGCTGCTACGCCTTCGGCGGTGATAGTCTTCTTCGTGGGGTAAAGAATTACCCCCTTAGTAAGGCCGTGGTCCACCACGACCAATAACGAGTCAAAACCCCCGGAGAGTGGGAGATCGGTGATGAGATCACAGGAGATCTGTTGGAAGGGGCGAGAGCAGGAGGAGGGAATAGGAACGAGGGGAGGAATCGTGGGATGAGTGTTGGCCTTGTTGTGCTGGCAGATGGCACAGCCATCAACGTAGGAGCGAACGAAAGAAGCAAGACCTGGCCACCAGAATTCGGCAGCGACAAGCTGGCGGATTTTAAGGTAACCGGGGTGGCCGGCGGAGTCGTGATCATGGGAGCGCTGGACGACAGCACGGCGAAGGTCACAGTCAGGAGGGACGTAGATATGTCCCTGATACTGGAGGACACCGTCGGAGAATTGCCAGTCGGCAAGACGGGAGCGGAAGGCGGGGGGAATGGAGCCGTCGATTTCCTGCAGTTTATGGAGGACGAGGTCGTTGGAGGCGGAGGTGGATGCAATGTGGTTGGAGAGGGCCGAGTCGATGAGGCGGATGAAGAGGGCGTCGGGGAGGAGGGTAACCCCGATATTATCAGAGTCAGCACGGGGAAGGAGATCCGGGCGGCGGGAGAGGGTATCCGGGCTGGCGAGGTGGGTACCCGGTACATGGGTGATGGAATAGTCGTAGTCAGCGAGGTCAAGGAGCCATCGGGCTTGGCGACGGTTGAGGTCTTGGGGGCAGTGGAAGTAAGTCAAGTTCTTGTGGTCGGTGAAGACTTTGACAGGGAAGGGAGAGCCATGGAGGTACTGCCTCCAGGCTTTGAAACCGCGAATAACGGCCAAAAGCTCCCTGTCGTGGATATTGTAGTTGCGTTCTGAGGAGGAGAACGATTGTGATAAGTAAGAACAGGGGTGCCAATCCCCATTTGCGTCGGTTTGTAACAAGATTCCACCCGATGCATACTTAGAGGCATCGGTGGCCATGGCAAACGGGCGAGAAATATCAGACATAAAGAGGACGGGCTTATGGAGGAACAACTCTTTGAGTTGCTCGAAAGCGGTTTGCTGGGCGGACGCCCAGGTCCAGGGCATAGTTTTCTTGGTGAGATCGATGAGAGGTCGGGCAATATTAGAATATCCCGGGATAAATCATCTATAGAAATTAGCAAAACCAAGGAAGGAACAGACGTCTTTGACTTTTTGTGGTGTAGGCCACTTAGCGATTCCGTCGAGCTTGACAGGATCCATGGCGAGTTGTCCCTCTTTGACAATCATCCCGAGGTATTCGACTTCGGGAACAGCAAACTGGCATTTTTCCAATTTGAGATGGAGGTCGAGTTCCATCATCCGTTGGAGGACACGGCGGGTGTGTTCTGTGTGGGTGTCGTCATCTGGGGAGAAGATGAGTAAATCATCCATGTAGATAACTAACCATCCTTCGGCGATCATATCGCGGAAGGAGTCGTTCATGAATCGTTGAAACGTCGCAGGTGAGTTGGTCATTCCGAAGAACATAACCAGTGGTTCGAAGAGACCTTTATGAGTAAGGAAGGCGCCTTTCCATTGGTGCCCATCCTTGATGCATACATTGTTGTATCCCCAACGTATGTCGAACTTGGTGAAAACACGAGCACCTTTGAGCTTGTCGAGAAGGTCCGAGATCAAGGGTAGCGGATAGGCGTTGCGAACGGTGTGTTCATTGAGGTAACGGTAGTCTTGGCAAGGGCGGAGTTTGCCATCTTTCTTTTTAACGAAGAAGAATGGCAAAGCCTGAGGGGAGTTTGAAGGGCAAATCTTGCCGGCGGCAAGATTTTCGTCGAGAAAGTCTTCGGTGGCTTTCTTTTCATCTGGGATGAGTGGATATAGTTTGCCAATTTTCGGAGTAAACAAGTCTTTGACGTTGATTTCGTGATCATAGGGTCTGGAGGGGGGAAGAGAGTCAGCAGACTCCTTGGTGAAGACTGGGGCAAAGTCTTTATAGACGTCTGGAAGTGTGACTTTTGGCTTGGCCTTTTCAGCGGCTACCACGAGTTCTGTGGCTGTGGTAAGCTTGGCAACAAGTTTCGGGTGAGTCTGGTGGTATCGAGATCCTGACTTGAGGACCCGTTGGCAAGAGTTGGCGTGGAGTGCGCGACGAACGTAGAGGTTTCCGTCTGGCATGTCAAGGAACGTGGAGAGGGTATGATCAGGAATGGTCTTGACCAGGACGTGACAGGGTGGTTTCGAAGGGGGTGCTCGGGGTTGAGTATTGTCATGCCGTTTGAGATCGGTGACATGAATGTGGTAGAGAGAGGTGGACTCATCTACCGTTTCTGGGATGCTGATCGTCCGCGACGACCAGTCAATGGAGGGGTTCGTGAGTTTCAGCCAGGGTGTTCCAAGAATTACGTTCTCGGACCCGCAGTGCATGACGTGGAATCGTATGTGTTGGGCAATGCCATCAATGTTGGTAAAAAGAGAGGCGGTATAGCGAATGGCTCCTTTGGCATTGGGAGTTTGATCGACATTGTTAACAGGGATAGGTGTTGGGAGTTTATCGAGAGGAAGTCGGTGTTTTCGGGCGAAGTTCCAATCAAGGCAATTAATATCTGCACTGCTATCGATAAGGGCACGAGTGTCAACGGTTTTCATGGTGTGCGAAGGATCAATGAGTTGAAGGGGGATATGCATTGATCTTTTTGACATGGATACAAGTACAGGTGCACACGTACTAGGAACTACTGACGTCGAGGCAGCGTTCCGTTTCAAAAATCCTGAGAGTTAAGAACGATGTGGGAGACCTTTGGTTCTTCATCGTCGTCTTCATCATCTATCTCTTGTAGTCGAGGGACTTCTTCTTCGTCCTCGACTTCTGTCTCTCTCACCTTTCGAACAGCTTTCTTCGGCCTCGGGGTGTTTGAGGTATTCATAGGGCAGTTGGTGCTCCGGTGTCCTTTCTATCGACAGCAGAAACATCTCCCTTCTTTGCGACATTGTTCGCGTTCAGCAGGGGTGAGTCGTTGGAGGCGGACGGCATCAACGTCCATGGCGTTTGGGTCTTTGGTGGGGGCAGGGGCAGTGTATTGGTGGTATGTGTGGCGAGTAGGGGTTTTATGCCGAGCAGCGATTTCTCGGGCACACTCCATGTGGGTTTGAAAAGTCACGGCTTTCTTCAGCCATGCTTCTACTGTCGTGGGGACTGTCTCCATGGCTAAGATACGGCGCATGAGAGCGTCGGGGATGGCGGCTGAGTAATAGCCGATAAGGACGTTGTCGTCGGTGATGCCAGTGATGGCACAATGGTTTTGAAACTGAGCGTTGTACTCAGTGAGTGAAGGGGAGTATCCGCCGTTCTTGGTGGCGGTCATGCAGGTGGTGGTGAGCCAAGCAATCGCGTTACCAGTAGTATTGTAGTGTTTGAACGCCAAAATAAAGGCGTCACGGAAGTCGGACCAAGAGCCCATGGAGATCGTGCTGTCAGCTGCGATTTTTGAAGATCTAAAGGTATTTGCCCACGTGAGAGCTGGGCCCCGGGCCATATAAGAAAGCGCGAAAGCGATATGCTTTGGGTCTGAGTTGTATACGTCGGCATTGACGTTTAGGTAGAAGGCGACGGAGTCAAACCACTGTTTGGCCGTCTTGTAATCGCCATCGTACTTGTCTGGAGTACCGATGTGGAGTTCAAGGGGTTTCATAGTCATAGTGGGCGATGGAGGACGGGGAATTGGGGGAAAGATGTGGCCGGTTTGGCGTCTGGGTGTCGGGGATGGGGGAGTCTGGGGATGGGGTATCTGCACAGAGGCAGAGAAACTGTGGGAAAGGTCGCGAGTAGCGAGTTCTTCGTCCGAGTCTAGTAAGGGCTCGTCGTGGTCTTCGTCCCAATATGCTTGGTTGGGATCATCAGGGGTGTCAGAGGAGTCGGAGTGCGAAGTACGCGGAGGTTCTCAAGGATTCCAACGCAGATCAGTGGTTCAAGTGTTTCAGTGGGAAGCTATGGTGGGCGGCGTACGTGATAGTACCCGAACGAGGAGGTAGCTTAGTTCTTTTGTTACACATGGCTGTGGGTGTAGTCGCGCATAGACCTACTGATATCTAGTAGGGCCAAGTGTTCAGTCGTTCATATCGATGACGACGTAGGACCAGCCATGGGGATGCTGGGTCGAAGGTACTGTCAAGAAGTATCGACGGGTCGAGAGGTAACCGTTGTCTAGCTTGACGAACGGGTCAAAGGTTCTGTGGTAGAGACACACGAAGGTGGGCGAGCCGTAGTGTGAAGCATTCACTTAATGGTAGAATGAAGACGCAAGGAGTAAAGGCGATGAATTGCTTGTACTAACTAGGCGATAAACCGTAGGTAGAACTAAGCTAGAGAGAGAAGACGAAAGGCCTAGTTGAAGGGTTTATATAGTAGAGTATAGGTGTGACAGTTACGTGTCACGATGATTAAGGGCCGGCGCAGGAAACGGCGTTAGAAATAGAAAACCAATAGCAAAACTGCGCATGAGAGAAACATTAAGGGCCGGCGCATACGGCGTGAGAAGATCAGAAGAGAACAAGTACCTGCACAGTGAGGGAATAAGCACGCTTACGAGATGAATGGAACGTCGCAGAATGACGTGGAAGGAATGAGTTTAAGCGTGAGAAATGGAAAGTATTAGTCCAAAAGAGAATGTAAAGAAAAAGCGTCCGTCCTGTGAGCGAATCGTAACAGCACCTAGCTCTGATTCCCTCATCGCCCACTCTGGGTGGGACTCTCAAGTCCCGCTGGATGTCTCTTCCCATCTACACACGGGAAGACTTCGCGAAGAAAGATTCACCGATGAGCATTATGTCCGATTCCATTCACTTATGTCTGACGACTGTCTCCGCGTTCCTATTAGTGTATACACTTCGGATGCTTCTCCTATCTTCACGTGGTTCAAAACCGCGATGCAGATCAACCACGTTGCGGCCTTCGTATCCGGCTCAGGCCCGGTATTTCCTCACACCACGCTTGGCAGGACCATGCAGGATTTCATCTACCACGCACGATACCAGCTATACTCCCACGCCTTCCAGTTAGGCTACAATTCCTTCCTCCTCGACGTAGATAACCATTTCCAAGACCTTGCCGCCGCAGGTCGAGGTCTTGGCAATGAAGTCTTGAGAGATGGATCACCTATTCATAGGCAGACGCTTAACGACTGGTGGACTGGTCGAAACGGCAGAGATCGCGTATACCCGGGTCATCCTCGATTCAACCAGCGGTGTTTCCAATGTCACTGCCTCGGGCACACTCAACTATCTTGTCAACAGCATACCTGTACTGGATGCCGCCGACGCACCCCTGGCCACTCTCTCGCCTGCTGCCCAGGACCTTCTCGCCCTCTTGCCTCTTGCCTCTCCTCTCCTCGTGCTCAGTCCTCCTCGTCCACTACCACGCCTCGCCGCCCTCAAGCCATGTTCCACAACGGACAAATTGTCCGCCGAGCCACACCACGCTGCACTTCTCATCAATCCTCCTCCTCTTCCTCTCAACAGTCTTACCACCCTGCGCCAACCTCTCCCCACGCCCCTTCTCCCTATGAGGATGGAGATGAACTTGACGACGTCGGCTACGCCAACATCACCGGCTCCCCGGGACCAGCCTTTAGGGACTTGTAAGGAATCCTCGCCATAGCTTCGGGTTACTAAGGGGGTAATGTTACGATTCGCTCGCAGGACAGACACTTTTTCTTTACTTTCTCTTTCGGACTAATACTTTCCATTTCTCACGCTTAAACTCATTCCTTCCACATTGTTCTGCGACGTTCCATTCATCTCGTAAGCATGCTTATTCCCTCACTGCGCAGGTACTTGTTCTCTTCTGATCTTCTCACGCCGTATGCACCGGCCCTTAATGTTTCTCTCATGCGCGGTTTTGCTATTGGTTTTCTATTTCTAACGCCGTTTCCTGCGCCGGCCCTTAATCATCGTGACATGTAACTGTCACACCTATACTCTACTATATAAACCCTTCAACTGGGCCTTTCGTCTTCTCTCTCTAGCTTAGTTCTACCTACGGTTTATCGCCTAGTTAGTACAAGCAATTCATCGCCTTTACTCCTTGCGTCTTCATTCTACCATTAAGTGAACGCTTCACACTATGGCTCGCCTGCCTTCGTGTGTCTCTACCTCAGAACCTTTGACCCGTTCGTCAAGCTAGACAACGGTTACCTCTCGACCCGTCGATACTTCTTGACGGTACCTTCGACCCAGCATCCCCACGGCTGGTCCTACGTCGTCGTTGATACGAACGACTGAACACTTGGCCCTACTAGGTATCAGTAGGTCTACGCACGACTACACCCACAGCCACGCATAACACAACCCATCACATCTACCGATCTCACAGAAATCTTCAGAGAAGGAGACTGAAGTAAGAATCAACAAGCAATCGTACAATTTGCTCAAACACAAGAGCAACAATTCAAACACCTCACAGATGAAGTCACCAGACTTAACCAAGCAATGGCACGCATTGAACAATTGATTCAAACACTTACCCAACTGCAAGCACCACCTGTTACGTGTGGCCCGGGTAGGGTTACATGTAGCCCTACTGTATCCCATCTATGCGGGGTCGAGGATCAACCGTCAGGAGTACCAACGCCGGTGGGCGGCCTGAAGCCGCAGGTGTCGGGGAATACGCGAGAGTGTGGTTCTCTTGCGGCGGGAGTTCACTCCGAGAGCTGATTAGGACTCGCAGAGGTGAGGGGACAAAGAAGCTATGTTGCTATCTAGACAGGACGTCGTAGGGAAGCTCAAGCTGAGGGAAAGGCATAAGGCCAGATCGACTGGTATATATAGTGAAGAGTGACAGTGTGACTGTAACGTCACAGGGTCAAGGGTATGGGTTAAGGGCCGGCGTGGGAAGCGGCAATGGAATGTGAAAGAACAAGGGAGAATGTGATAGAACCCACATGTGGGAGGAAACGCAATGTGCCGGTGCATGCGGCAAGAGAAGGTGAAACACGTGTGCGATAAGGCGGCATGAGGGAGATAAGTGCACAAGGACACGTAAGTATGGTAACGTACATGAATGGGGGCCTCAGAGAGCCGAGGGACAAGGGTAAAGGGTTGGCGCAGGCAACCATGAGAAGAACGGAAGTGATGATCATGCGCACAAGGAGTGAAAGAAAAGAAGAAAGGGAACATGCCTGGCACGATGAATCGTAACATTAGCTCCTGACTACGTCCAAAGCTACGGCAAGGACACTTAAGCTAAGTGTTCGAGGGTGGGGGAGAGGGGGCTCGGAAGGAGAAACTTCCAAGGAGTGGGGTGGGGGCGGGGGTGGACAAGGGGAGGCATGGGGGTTCCAGTGAGAGAAGGTCACGGGTGTAGGCATCTAGATTGAGGAAGAAGGCGTCGTACCTGGATTGGAAACCCAGGTGGAAGAGGCGGAGGTGGGCGCAGTAGAGACGATCTAGGACAGCGCGGTGGATGTATTCCGCGGGGAGGGCGTTTCGCAGGGAAAGGAGCGTGGTGACTCTGTTGAGTTCCATGGCTATGTCAAAGAAGGCTGCGAGGGGAGAGTTGAGTGACGTGTATATCTCAACAGGGAGTTCTAGGTCACGGGTGGCAAAGATCTGGCAGAGGGCCAGGTATCTCTGGTCAGAGAGGAGGTCGTTGCGAAGACGTGTGGTATGACGATGGGATGGGGGTGGGATCGAAGGGCGAGAGTCAAGGGGAGACGAAGACGAAGACAACATTGCGGGGTGGAGGGCAAGGTGTCGTGAGAAGACCTAGACGAGGTTGACCACTTTTAAGTAGTCAAGGAAGGAGCTCTGTGAAGCATCACGGAGTTTCTTGGCGGTCTTCTTCCAAAGGTTCTTAGGGTTTGTCAGTGACTCGGGTGATAACGAAAGTGGTGACTCAATAGAGTCCGTGGCGCAAGGGGAAGACGGTAGTTTTTCTTCATGCTGAGGAAGGCTGGGGGTGTCCCGAGGGACCGAGGGGATGTCCGTATCTGAACGGACCGAGGGTGCCAGTAGGGCCAAGGGTAGTTTAATCTCGTTGCGGAGATGACCAGTTGAAGGGTCCTTAGTTAGTTTAGCCTCGTTGCGGAGATTGTTCTGTGAAAGAACCAAGGGTAGTTTATCCTCATTTCGGAGGGAGTTCCATGAAAGAAGGGGCGGGGATGGGGAAGAAGGGGAAATTGCCCCCCTGCTAAGGTTGTAGCCCCCTACAGCCAAAGGTGGGGGTGGCAGAGGGAAGAAGTGAGTGTGTGAGAGGCAAACGTGGGCGAGGGTGACGGAGGCGGGGAGTGAGAAGGAACGGACGGCCACAGACGGCCCGGAAGATGGGGGTGCCACAGCGGGAGCCGAGGCGGCGGGGGAAGAGCAAGGGCGGCGGGGAAGGGGGCAATCGGCAAGGCGGTGGCCCTGCCGATGGCAGCGGAAGCAATGCCCGGTAAGGCAGCACTTCAGCCAGGAGACGGGGGTGAGGCGCGAGGGACGGACAACATCAACATCCATAGGTTCGGGGGCGGGGAGGGAGGAGGGGACAGGATGGTTGATGTCCATAGGAACTGGGGCAGGCCTTTTTACCTGATGCTGAGCAGGGCAAAGGGATGGATCTACCTCCATCGGGGTTCCAGGGGACAGTTTTACCTCGTGTCGGAGGGTCTGGGGGTCGTGGGAGTGCAGTTTTACCTCATGCCAGAGGTTTCCGATGGCGTGGGCACGTTCCATATGGGTGTGGAACGTGGTTACCTTATCGATCCAGAGATCGAGGGTCGTGGGAACGTTCTCCATGGAGAGAACGCGGCGCATGAGGGGAAGCGGGAGAGCGGCTGAGTAGTAGCCGATCAAGACATTCTGGTCAGTGATTCCTGCCAGAAGGGCGTTATTCCGAAAGTGAGCATGGTACTCAGCTAACGGCGGGGAGTATCCTTGGGGGGTCGACACGACACGTATGTTGGAGAGCCAGGCGATGGCATCGCCGGTGATGTCCTTGTGATCAAAGGTGTCGAAGAGGTGTCGGCGGAAAGCTGACCACGTGCCTAGGGCTAAGGGTCCTTTGGCGGCA
>JBBPTX010001388.1:0-10556 GCA_038094595.1 Pulveroboletus aff. annulatus
ATTTAGATGCCTACACCCGTGATCTCCCCTCACTGGAACCTCCGCGCCTCCCCTTGAACACCCCTGCCCCTACCCCGCTCCTTGGGAGCTTTTCCTTCCACGCCCCCTCTCCTTCCCTGGACACCTAGCTTGTGTGTCCTCGCAGTAGCTTCGGATGTAGTCGGGAGCTAATGTTACAATCCATCGTGCCGGGCACGTCTTTTCCCTTTTTCTTCTCTTTACCTGTGCGTACGCTCACTCTTCCACTCTTCTCTGGTTGTCTGCGCCAACCCTTTACCCTTGTCCCTCGGACCTCCGAGATCTCTCTCTCACGTACGTCATTGCACCTATGTGATCTTGTGCACTTATCTCCCTCGTGTTGCCTTATCGCACACGTGTTTCACCTTCTCTCGCCACATGCACTGGCACATTGCATTTCCCTCTCACGCATGGGTTCTATCACATTCCATTGTATTCTTTCACATTCCATCGCCGCTTCCCACGCCGGCCCTTAACCTATACCCTTGACCCTGTGACATTACTGTCACACGTCACCCTTCACTATATATACCAGTTGATCTGGCCTTATGCCGTTTCCTCAGCTTGATTCTCCCTGCGTATCGGCCTAGCCTTACCTCATGAATACAAGCCTCCCTTGATCCCCCACCTCTACGAGTCCCTGTTCGACTCTGGAGCGAACCTCACACAATCGAGACACTCTCTCGACGTCCCCTTGAACCCCTCGGGCACCGTTCTGTGCCACCACCGCCGTCCTTCGCCGATGGTTGATCCCCTAGTCGCCCTCCATTAGGTCGACTGCAGGGCTACGTGCAACCCTACCTGGGCCACACGTAACAATTTATACTTGGTTTGAAACTGTGATTGATGCAGTTTGTTACAGCTATATATTTTTCATCCTTAGTACATACGAACACTTCCTTTATCTTATCAAGGGAAAACCCGACATAGACACTGTGCTAGACACAGGGATCTACGGGCCCTTCCAGATCTGTGGGCTTCACATTCACCTCTTCACTTTCGCCCCACAGATCACAACACGTATTTAATCACCGTGATCATCACAGACCTTACATCAGTCACCTCATCACTGTGATGTGATCCCTTATCTTTAATTACCATTGACACCTTCCATTCTACCACCCGCAGCAGATCAACGGCTGGAATCCTCATGTATATTAATCTCCGCTGCAAGCAGTAGACCGCATGTCGATCACTTAGGGTCAAGGGGATGGACATATGTAGATACGTATCTAGATTGGTACACAACATGTATCTACACGTAGAATAGTATATAAAAGCAGAACTGGACGGAGCTCAGTCTCCAGTCTAGTTCTCTTGTTTCCTCCTACGAGTTTTACCTAAGATAGTTCTCTCCCCACTCGACGTCTAAAGATAGTGATTGCCTGCAAGTCTTGTAGTCGCAACAAAACTACCATCCGTCCGCAATGACATCTAAACTAGTTCCCGTAGCCTCATTCCTTTGCCCCATCGGGAACCTTCCCCGGACTCTCTTCGCCCCACAACCTCTCTCCTCTATGCATCATCTCCTCGACACCACTTTTCCCCTTGCAACCCATGCAGCATAACGACTTGCGAGTCTCTGGTTGACCCCTTGTCCATCAAAAGGGTGCTGCTTCACTCGGTCGGCCCAAGCTAGGGTCGCTTTCCACCTTCGTCTACGAGATGCTCTGTCTATCCGACTTCCCTCGAGGCTACTCTCTATTTTCCAACAGTTGTATCGTCCTTCTATCCGCCACATTCTCCTCTCCCTTCCTCCGCTTCCCTACGATGCCACCACTACGTTCTCTCTCTCTCTCAACACTCCTTTCTCTTTTACAGGCTACCTGGCTCCTCTTCTGGGATTATACCCCTCGTCTCGTCCCTCCTCACCATGTGGGGAACTCTTTTGTTTGGAATCCGGTGACTTCCAATGTAGTAAGAGGGTTATGTTACGTTTTGTCCCCTTTTTCTTCATTGCACTGACATTCCATGGACTATGCTCCATACATATCTTTTTGTGGCCTATCTTTTTCTTCGTTCTCACGCCACCGAGAACCTCCGTACGTTGCTCTCGAGAGACCCGCTCATAGTTCTCTCCTCTTTCTTCTCTATTCGTGTTCCACACGAATCCTCTTTTACCCTTTTCTCTTTCTCACAGATATAGTTATCGGCGGATCTCTCTATCTGTCTTATGGCATAGATAAACAGGCACGATACGTGTCAACAACCTCCATGTAGTTCGACTACTGTTTAGCCAACTGCCTCCATGTAGTTTACACTACGGTTAGTTGTCTTACTTTCGTCTCCCTACGGTTAGTTGCCTAGTATAGTCCTTAGCTTAGTTCTACCTACGGCTTGTCGCCTAGTTAGCACTAGCAATCCATTTACCTCTGCTCCTCAGTCTTCGTTCTACTATTAAGTGAACGCTTCACACTACGGCTCACCCGCCTTCGCGTGTCTTACCTTTGAACCTTTGACCCGCTAGTCAAGCTAGACGAGCGGTTTACCTTTCGACCCGTCAACACCCTTGACGGTACCTTTGATCCAGCACCCCCACGGCTGGCTCTACGTTGTCGTCGACACGAACGACTGAACCCTCGACCCTACTAGGCGTTAGTAGGTCTACGCGCGACCACACCCACGGCCACGCGTAACAAAGTGCTTCTATTGCTTGATCTCTTTGACCAATTGATTCATTTATTCTTTGTTGTTGAAGCATGAGCTACTCTGTTTGATTTTGGACCATTAAGGTCAATGTCTGCATCTGAGCAATGAGCTTGTGCATTGCTTTGGCAGTGGGGTAGTCAGACATTTTGTTAAGATGTTAAAAAAAAGAATATATTTTGTTTTCAAAGTTCTGCTCTGTGCTTAGCATGGAAGAGTCTCAACTTGGAACGTAGGTAAGTGATATGATTAGGGGCTTCTTCTTCTTCCCTGACTCATGCTGCATCATACCAGTAACCTTTCCTAGTATGCTTTCTTCTGATAGGACCCTCTAAAATCCTCTCTTCCTCTTCTCTTCCTAAGTATCTCTCTATGAACAGATCTTCTATTGTCTGTCCTACAAACTCCAAAAGGGTCACCTCCCAAAATGCTTTGTCGGGGATGATCCCACAAGTCAATAGACTTAGTAAGTTGGGGGATCTGGGTGGAATGGCGAGTTCTAAGTCATCATCAGAGAAGGTAGGGCTCAGCATTCTTGCCAGTACTTCTGGGAGAGGTAATATGGTGGGTGAGGGCATGCAGGGGAGATATAGCACTTCTTCTGACACATCCTGGAGTATGCCAAGGAATCCGGTCTGTCTGTGTCTGTCTAAGGAGGAGATTGCCACTAAGGCATGTTAATATCTTCCAAAGTAGCCTCCAGACGTGCACTAATTCTTTAATGCTGTGTGTAAGGTCAATGTAGCCCAGATAGAGGCTTACTTCTTATCTTCGTCAAGAGCCAAGTGTGAAGCATTCACTTAATAGTAGAATGAAGACTTAGGAGGAAAAGACAAGTGGATTGCTAGTACTAACTAGGCGACAAGCCATAGGTAGAACTAAGCTAAAGAAGAGAGGCAAAGAGTCCTGTTGAAGAGTTTATATAGTAAAGTAAAAGTGTGACAGTTATGTGTCATGATGGTTAAGGGCCGGTGTGGAAAGCGGCATTAGAAATGGAGAGAACAATAAAGAATCCACGTGTGAGAGGGAGACGTTAAGGGCCAGCACAGATGATGTGAGAAGAGCAGAAGAAAAAGAGTACCTGTGCGATGAAGGATAAGCACACTTACAAGATGTATGGAATGTCGTAGAATGACATGGAAGGTTGCGAGTTAAGCATGAGAAGATAAACGATTAGTCTGAAAGAGAAAGAAAAGAAAAAGTGTTTGTCCTGCAAGTGAATCATAACACAGTGCAGTTGGTATGTAAAGAGCGGAATAGAAGAGAGTACCTGTGTGAAGGATAAACACACTGACAAGAGGTGTGAAACATTGAGGAACGACATGAAAAGATGAGAGTACAGTGTGAGAAGCAAAACTATTGGTCCGATAGGTTTTGTTACAAATTAATTTCATGCTACTGACATTTTTGCACTTTTTCACATATCTAATCTTATCTTATCATGATCTTATCTAAGATCATCCCATTCCTTCATCCTTTACCTTTTTTCACCTGATTAGATAAGATATGATGTCATCATGACATCACTGGTCTAGATACCTCACCACATACACATTTCCTTAATCCTCTTGCTCTAGACCTATCCTTTCACTTTCACCCTTCCATTCTTTCATATTTACCTCACCTTAGCCAGCACGTACACTGCTCTGCTCCACACTTACATCATACCCTTTACCTCTACCCTCTACCCAGCTGGCTTAGAACATTATATCTCCTCTTGTACAGTAGTGTATAAATACATAAAACACTTGGGGATACTTCCCTAAGTTGTTCCACCTGTTCTCATCCTACTCTTGCCCAAGTTGGATCCAGCTCCACTTGTGAATGTACAGTCACAGCAAGCTGCCTCTTCTATCCCCTCGATATCAGAGCAACTTGAGAGTTCCTTCATTACGCTCCCCATCTTATCTATCTGTCACCTTTGACTGATCAGATAATCTATCTCACTCCTTAGACAGATAGGTTAGACATTCAGCAACCCTCACTATTACAAGTATAGAGAGTAGTCACTTCAGGTTTAAAGAGGAAAAAGCATACTGTTATACATGGCCTTGGGTAAGGTCGCGCGTAGACCTACTAACACCTAGTAGGGTCAAGAATTCAACTGTTTGTGTGGACGATGGTGTAGGGCCAGCCGTGGGGATGCTGGGTCGAGGGTACCATCAAGGGTGTTGACGGGTCAAGGGCAACTGCTGTCTAGCTTGACAAGCGGGTCATAGGGTCACGGGTTTGGACACACAAAGGCAGGTGGGCCGTCAAGTGAAGTGCTCACTTAATGGTAGAGCGAAAACACGAGGAGCAAAGGTAAAATGGATTGCTAGTACTAACTAGGCGACAAGCTGTAGGTAGAACTAAGCTAAGGAAAAGAGACAAAGAGCCCTGTTGCAGGGTTTATATAGTAAAATAGAAGTGTGACAGTTACGTGTCACAATGATTAAGGGCCAGCATGGGAAGCAGCATTAGAAATAGAAAGAACAATAGAGAAGCCACACGTTAGAGGGAAACGTTAAGGGCCAGTGCATTCGGCGTGAGAAGATCAGAAGAAAAGGAGTACCTGCGCAGTGAAGGATAAGCACGCTTACGAGGTCTATGGAACATCGTAGATCGATGTGGAAGGTTGCAAGTTAAGCATGAGAAAAATGAAATGATTAGTCCGAAAGCGAGAGTAAGGAAAAAGCATTCGTCCTGCGAGTGAATTGTAACACATACACCCTGTGAGACAAATTGTAACACTTAAGTCCTTATGTCCTTGTCCACTGTGCACATTGGGACCTCCAAATCCTGATAGGTTATGAGCCCTGGCAGTTGCTTGGGGTCCATCTTTTGTTGTACACCTTTCTTTTACATGTGCCAAACCCTGTTATGATAGTCCAAGACACTTGTATGGCACATATATCATCATATAACTATGTATATTAGTGTATCATAGTTTTGCTTTTTTTGTGATGTAGATCACTGTATCTTTACAATCCATGGGGTTCATTCTGAAACTGAGTAGACATGTGGTGACAGTGACTCGGAGCGAAGTTACAACGCATACCTTGGGAAACTTTTTGGTCCTCGCCGCCACCTCCTAGACTTAAATCCACACTACGTTCGAGATGCCAATGTCGACGGCAAAGATTCGCTCTCTGCAAGCATTCTGGAAAGAGGTGTGGGGAGAACAACAGGCTTTCAAGAAAGAACAAAATGTCTCCGGCGGCGGTCATGACGTATGCCACTACTTGGATTTCGGGGAACATTTGCGTGCAGTACGATCCTTTTGCAATCCTGTACCAGAAAAGCTGTATATCCAACAAGAATACGTCACTGCATTCAACACGTTCAAGGATGTCCTGAATAAGACGTATAAAAAGGGCGCTTGTATCATTGGTCAACCTGGCATAGGTAAGGTTATCACTGGTTAAATGATGCACTCACAGCCAATTGTGACAGGTAAAACGTGCTTTATTGCGTACGCGGTCACCGAACGACTGCGTAACAAAGAGCCCGTCGCTGTCGAAGTCAGTAATTCGGACGAGCCCACTCGGCAATACTTGTTATTCAGTGCGGAAGGTGCCCATCATTATGGTCCGGATACAGACCCTTTGGAACGCCACCTGGGAATATGGGCCTTTTCTGATTCCAATGAGGATATCCTCATACCTATGGCCGCCTTCAGAAAGACCTCTGGTGTTCGTACATTTCAGGTTACTTCCCCTAAAGAAGTCCGTTACAAGGAGTGGACCAAGCAACAACGTGTCAAACATTATGTCATGGACCTCCCGTCTGAGAGGGATATCGAGTATCTCAGGTGCCTTGTGTTCTTTGTCCGTGCACGACCATATGGTGATATATGTTTTAGCCTCGTTCAGGGCGAAGACGTCGCACAGATGAAGATCCTTGCAGCTCAATGGGGCCCTGTTCTTCGCACCTTGATCGACATCTACGACGAACCTGACATCGCGAGCATGCGTGAGCACAAAGTCCGTTATCAGGTAGACAGAAATGCCAAGGATGTCGACCAAACTTTGGCTGCCTTGAACGACCTCGATACTACGAGCGCCGATGGACCATCTACAGTCTTCTTCGTCCGACCCTTTTTCCAAGAAGGCCGTGTTGATCGCAGGTACCACAGTGTATTTGTCCCGACTCCCTGGCTTCAGAAACAGGTCATCGACGGACTGCTCCGCCACAAAGATGAAGAAAGAATCAAGCTCTATGATGCCATGATTGGTTCTACGAAGTCTCGTCCGACGGTTGGCAATCTTTTCGAATCGATTGTTCATCGTTTTCTCTCCAGGGGCAACAATTTGTCCGTTCGCTGGTTCAGAAATCGGAGCAATGTACAACCTGCCCTCCTTTCCTTTGAAGTTCTTGGGACTTGGCCATCTGTTGTCGACCTCAAAATGACTCCCGCTCCTTTCTATTGGCGTCCTGACTCGCCTAATTTTCCTGGGATTGATGGTGCTATTATCGCTGCGGATTGTATCTACCCCATTCAGGTGACGACTGCGACGACACACAAGTTGAAGAAAAACAGCCTTGACGAGTTTCGGAAAGCCCTACCAACAAACAGGAAACAGCTGCCGATGAAACTCCTAGTTATCGGTCATACAGAGAGCCAGACGGACGGAGTTACAAAGAATCTATTCAGTAAACTGAAGAAATTTGAGAAAACGCTGCCCATCGGGGGAATCACACTCGATGTCAACATGGTTTCTTCGCAATACATGGTGAGTTATGAATGCGCTATGAAGGGTCACTTTCTCAGACGTGTTCATTGTTTGTAGGGCCCACCCAGGTCATATGGAGATTTAGTAGCGACCACTGAAGAGGGAGATACAGACACTCACGAAGAGGAAGATATGGACACTCGCTAAAGTATGGTGGTGAAGGCAGACCAGTCATGGAAATCACAGATGGAGCGCTTTCGTGGTTTGTGGACTTGTATAAATGATAAGGCTGTAGAGTACTTCTCTCGCTGGAAAGACGTTCGCTGTGCCACCCGGGATCCCCTTCCCCTCAAAGCATGCACCTTTATCATGATGAGCAAGGTTAACACCTACCTCATGAGGCTGAGGCACGACTAGCATGAGGATGCAGAAGTGATCATGGTGTCCGCTTCTCGTGGCGAGATCGCAGCGGAGGGTCATTCCATTCATAAGGTGTGTTAGTATGGAAGTGAACTTTCAGACAACCTGAATAGGGATTGGGCTTGAGCCTTGTAAGGTCTGATTCGTTCGAGTTCTAACCTCTGGAAGGACGGACATACAAGTCATTTTATTTTATTCGTTTGACACATGTAATGTACTAGCAGGTTATTCTGCATACCTGAAGCCAACCTCGGGCCGAAGCACTCGTCCGAATCGGCATTCACACAGCCTTGATCCAAGGAACCCTTCAAACCAGAACATAAGCCAACGACCAAGGCTATCACTGGCGTGATCGCACCGGCATGTGACATTATAATCGGCGAAGGCATCTTGGAAAGTTATGGACAGTGGACAGTGTCGACTGCCCAGTGCCCAGCTGTAAGTTGTGGGCTTCTTGGGAAGATCGAAAACGTGTGTCAGAGACGCGCACTGTCGACAAGCTTCAGCATTCCCCCTACAACATCACAACAGTGCAAAAAGACGCACACAAAATGGACATGGACTCCGCATCCGGCTTCTCAGGGATTGGTCACAGTACTGTCAGGAGTGCAATCGTGTTGGGCAGAAATTTGGAGATGAACAGGCGCAGGAACGAGAAGAGGATCGGCGTGAGAAAATAGATGGTCAACGTGTTTCTTTTCTAGTGCAATCGTACTCGACATCGGTGAGGGGGGGGACAGCGAGTATCGAAAGGTCTGCCAGGACCCATCTTCGATCAATCAGTGAAGGATGCAAGTAAAAGTAGGAAAAAGCACCTGGCACCACCACAGAATTGGCCATTACATGAGCCATATTTTCACACTCAACAGTTCAACAACATACTTTACAATCCACGAGGTTCATTCTGAATCTGGGTAGACTCTAGCTGCCTCTTACTCGGCGAAAAGGGTCGGAATTGGTGGCAATGATTCGGAGCAGAGTTACCTTGGGAAGTTTTTTGGTCCCCGCCACCACCTCCTACTAGTAGACTTTAGTCCGCAATACATTCGAGATGTCAGATCTACTTGACTCGATTCTCCGCATGGCAAAGATTCGCGCTCTGCAAGCATTCTGTGGGGCCTTCAAGAGAGAACGAAACATCTCCGGCTGCAGTCATGACGTATGCTACTACTTGGACTTCGGGGAACATTTAGATGCAGTGCGATCCTTTTGCGATCCTGTACCAGAAAAGCTGTATATCCAACAAGAATACGTCACTGCATTCAACACGTTCAAGGATGCCCTGAATAAGACGTATAAAAAGGGCGCTTGTATCATTGGTCAACCTGGCATAGGTAAGGTTATCACTGGTTAAATGATGTACTCATAACCAATTGTGACTGGTAAAACGTGCTTTATTGCGTACGCGGTCACCGAACGGCTGCGTAACAAAGAGCCCGTCACAATCGAGGTGACTGATTGGGACAGGCCCACTGAGCGATACCTGTTACTCAGCCTCCGTATAGCGTTTTGCCCCATGTAACGCCCCATGCTTTATTTCATACCTACGATAATATGATGGGTTTGCCTTGATGACCTGTGTGATAATCGTCGGATTTTATCTGACCCCAGGGGAGAGAAACAATACCTCGTTGGCATCACTCAGCGTGTTCTCCCACGATTCCAAAGATGCTTGAGCCCTGCTTCGCTTAATCAGGATATGGGTTCGATCATCGGGGTAGAGGGTAAGCATGGTCGAGAATGGCTCAACGGCTTCGCTGTATTCGTGAGAGTTCATGGCAACGTCCGCAAGCCTCCCCAGTGTTCCCATGCATCGTCGTCGAAAACTTGTGTTCGGTAATCAGGAGATCCATGACCAAATTGCTCATGCGCCCACTCACTAATCACCCACCGCGCCAACCAATCTTGGTTGCTCACCTCCGCGGGGAACTTGAGAAGTAAGCGCGCAGCATTAATGATGCGGCCTTCTGCATACAGGGTTTGGCAACGATATTTCAATTCGCATGCAGAAAGGACCTGGAGGAGGCTACCGGCTTCATGTAAAGAACAAACAATGGAGATCGATGAAAGAGTGTCAGTCGTAGAAAGGAAAGTGCGGTGACAACAAACACACCTGAATGCATTTTCTGTGACTGAAGGCATACGCGTAGTGATAAATCGATCTCGATCAGGCCATTAGTTGTTACATTAGCCATTCGCTGTGAGTCGGCGAGTTCGACATGCAGTTGTTGGTTGGCTGTCTCGAGATGTGCTATCTTGTCAGTCAATAACGCAATGGTGTTGTTGGAATCATTTTCCTTTTTCTCGATTGTGTGTTGTGAGTTGGCGAGCTTGACATTGAGTTCTCGGTTGGTTTCCTCTAAATGCTTTGGTTGTGTGGAATGACAGACCCTATTTGTTTGTGGGTTGCAGTGTCCCAGAATGAGAGCGATGAATTGTCGCAGGCTACAAGAAACTTTTCGCTGGTTGCCAGGGCGATGCATCTGCCGTAGGTGCTGTGAATGGGCCATTTGGAGAGCGTTTCCCCGGTGGACACGTCGAGGCAGCGGACTCGATTAGACAAGACAAAAAGTCTCTCACTATCGCTGGTCCACGCGAGCCACCTGTTGAATGCTGGGCCGACTTCAATGGGATATTCAACGAGGAGACGACCATCGCGGCTGTCGTAGATGCTACAGCGTCGCATGCCAGCAGTAACGATGACTCGGAGACGTCCGTCGGGTGAAAAGTGACAAAGCAGTCGTGTTGCCAAGGGCCGAGCAGTCGCTGGCCCGTCGAAAGCGACCAGACACAGACAGTCTTGTCGTCCGATCCCGA
>JBBPTX010001389.1:0-10543 GCA_038094595.1 Pulveroboletus aff. annulatus
AAGGGTATGGTAAAGGGTATGACATATGTGTGGAGCAGGGCAGTGTACATGCTGGCTAAGGTGTGGTATACATATGAAAGAATGGAAGAGTGAAAGAGTGAAAGTAGGTCTAGAGCATGGTAATTAAGGATGTGTGTATGAGGTGAGGCACCTAGACCTGTGATGTCATAATGACATCATATCTTATCTAATCGGATATAAGGTGAAGGGATTAGAGAAAGGAGTGATCTTAGATAAGATCATGGTGTGATAAGATAAGATAAAAGGAAAAAGAGTAGATCGCGAAATCAATTCGTAACAGCAACCCCACGGCCAAACATCTTGTGCGGGTATTCTCAACCACATCCTTCTTCACCCTTGTCCCTGCTAGCCACTAGGCTCAGTAGGTCTATGTGTGACCTTATCCAAGGCCATACATAACAAAAGAACTAGGTTATTTCCTTGACACACACTATCACATATGCCCACCATTACATCCTGACACACCCACACCACTGATCTGCATTGGAATCCCCGAGAACCACTGCACACCTTGAACTCAGACTCCTCTGATACTCTGGACAATCCCAACCAAGGATATTGGGATGATAACCCGGACGAACCCTTACTCGATACCGACAAAGAAGACATAACTGTTACGATTCGCTGCAGGGTCTACTCTTTTTCTTTACTTCATATTACGGACTGACATTCATTCCCTTTCTCACACTTAAACTCGCCACATTCCATGTCATTCTACGACATTCCATACACCTTGTAAGCATGCTTATCCCTCACCGTGCAGGTACCTGTTTATCTTCTGCTCTTCTCACACCGAATGCGCCGGCCCTTATGTCTCTTTCTCATGCGTGGTTTTGCTATTGGTTTCAGCTCTTCTCACACCATTTGCCACGCCAGCCCTTAACATTGTGACGCGTTACCATCACTTTCTTACTTCACTATATAAACCCTTCAACTGGGCATATTTCCCTTTTTCCTTAACCTAGTTCTACCTACGGCTCGCGCCTAGTTAGCTCTAGAAATCTATCTTGTGTCCTCGTTCTACACCTGAGTGAACGCTTCACACTTTAACGTCCTTCACATTTGTGTGTCCACCTCTCGAACCCTAGACCCTATCGCCTGTGTGGCATAGGTCACCCCTTGACTACCTCGACCAACGTTAGGTAGACTTCGATCGGCAACCCCACGGCTGACCCAGCGCGGATATTCTCAACCGCATCCCTTCGTCCCCTCCGACCCTAGGCCTCGTAGGTCTACGCGCGACCATACCCAAGGGCCACGCGTAACAAAAGAACTAGGTTTCTCCCACTCGACGCGCACTATCACGTACGCCCACCATTTCACGCCACACTCAAACCACAGATTCTCGCTGGAACCCTCGAGAACCCCTTCGTACCCACCATTCAGACTCATCAGACACTCCTGACGACCCCAACCCAGACGCCTGGGAAGAAGATCCTGACAAACCCCTCCTCGACTCCGACGAAGAAGACGCCACTCGCGATCTTTCTCACCACCTGACTGCCTCGCTGCAAATCCCTCGCCCTTCCACACCACCATCCCCTACCCCTTGTCGCCAAACCGGCCATATCTTTCCTCCGATCCCATCAATGTCCAACAAACCTATCGAACACCGTATCGGGACCCCTGAAAAGTACGATGGCGACTACAAGATGGCCAAACAATGGCTCGATTCCGTCATTTTCTACTTAAACGTCAACTCTGACATTTACAACACCGCTCCGAAACAGATAGCCTTTGCGCTGTCATACATGACCAAAGGACCCACACTTATGTGGACCAACACCTTCCGCACCTCAAAGATCGCCCACGATGGGTCCATCTCTATGGGCTCATGGGACAATTTCCGCGATGAATTCCTTAAGGCGTTCAAGCACTACGACACCACCGGGAATGCCATCGCCTGGCTCACCACCACCCGCATGACTGCCATGAAAGGAGGCGGATATTCCCCTTCACTCACCGAATATAACGCCCAGTTTCAAAACCACTACGCCATCGCCGGCATCACCGACCACAATGTCTTGATCGGCTACTACTCGGCCGCTATCCCAGAACCTCTTATGCGTTGCATCCTCGCAATGGAAACCGTCCCCACCACCATCGACTCCTGGCTTAAGAAAGCCACGACTTTTCAAACCCATATGGACCATGCGAAAGAAATCACCGCACGTCATAAAACCCCCACCCGTACCACCTACCACCAGTACTCCACCCCCGCCCCCACCAGAGACCCCAATGCAATGGACGTAGACGTCGTCCGACTTGCTAAGCTTACCCCAGAAGAACGAAAGAAATGCATCAGAGAAGGACGCTGCTTCCATTGCAGACAAAAGGGGCACATGTCATCCAAATGCCCCGGTCCCCCCAACACCCCGAAGCTGAAGAAAACGGTTCAAAAGGTTGAAGAAAACGACAAAGACATTCTGTCACTCGCCAAGATCGAGGAAGACGACAAAAGCGATGACGACGAAGAAACAGTAGCTCGAGTCGTTGTGGATTTTTAGAAAGGAAGACTGCCTCGATGTCAGCACCTTCCTTGTTTATGTGTGCCCCTGTACTTTTATCTCAGTCAAAGAAATCTATGTGCATTCCCCTCCAGCTCATAGATTCCTCGCATACAATGAAAACCGTCGACACTCATGCCCTCGTTGACAGCGGGGCAGATATCAACTGCCTCGACTGGAGTTTCGCTCGAAAACATCAACTCCCTCTAACCAAACTCCCCATGCCTATCGCCATACGAAATGTTGACCAAACCACAAATGCTAAGGGAGCAATACGCTTCACCGCCTCTCTTTTCATTAACATAGAAGGCGTAGCCCAGCAAGTTCAATTCCATGTCATGCACTGTGGAAACGAAAATGTTATCCTCGGATCGCCCTGGCTCCGTGCCGCCAACCCCGTCATTAACTGGACAGCCCAAATGCTCTCCATCTCAGAAAGTCTCGATGAATCCTCGGCACTTTATCGCTCCTTCACCCAAGATACCCAACGCCACAATAACCAATTACCTAGAAAACCCCTAGCTCCACCTCCACGACATACCCTGGTGGAAACAATTCCAAACCACGCACTCTCCATTTTCCTCAACCTCCCTGACGGAGAACATTACGTTAAATCCACTCTCCACCACTACGCCTGCCAATGAATCACTCATTCTGGATCTCAGTTTCACCGGACCCACCCGAAGCTCGTGGCAAAAATTACCACCACTACGGAACTCGCCGCAGCAGCAGAAAAAGCCAAACCAAAGATCACCCTCCCCGACGCCTATAAGGATTTCGCTTCGGTCTTTGCCAAGGAGTCCGCAGACTCTCTTCCCCCGTCTAGACCCTACGACCATGAAATTAACGTTAAGGACTCCTTCGTCCCCAAGATAGGGAAACTCTATCCGTTAACCCCAGATGAAAAGAAAGCTACGGAAGACTTCCTCGAAGAAAATCTCACCGCCAGAAAAATCCACCCTTCCACTTCCCCCCAAGCTTCCCCGTTCTTTTTCGTCAAAAAAAAGGATGGAAAGCTCCGCCCTTGCCAAGACTACTGTTACCTTAATGAACATACAATCCGCGATGCCTACCCACTCCCGCTCATCACCGACCTCCTCGACAAACTCAAAGGAGCCCGCGTATTCACTAAGTTTGACGTCCAATGGGGATACAACAACGTCCAGATCAAAGACGGACATCAGTGGAAAGGAGCCTTCCTTACCCACAAAGGACTCTTCGAACCCCTCATTATGTTCTTCGGCATGACCAATTCCCCCGCCACGTTTCAACGCTTTATGAATGACTCCTTCCGTGACATGATCGCAGAAGGGTGGCTTGTCATTTATATGGATGACCTTCTTATTTTCTCCCCCGATGATTCCACTCACACCGAACGCACTCGCCGCGTCCTCCAGCGAATGACAGAACTTGATCTACACCTCAAACTGGAGAAATGCAACTTCGCCATTCTGGAAGTAGAATATCTCGGACTCATTGTCAAAGAAGGACAACTCGCCGTGGACCCCGTCAAACTTGACGGCATCGCTAAATGGCCTACCCCGAAGAAGGTCAAAGACGTTCGCTCATTCCTTGGCTTCGCCAACTTCTATCACAGATTTATCCCAGGATACTCTGATATCGCCCGACCCCTCATCGATCTAACAAAGAAATCCCAACCTTGGGATTGGTCTCTGCCTCGCCAAACAGCCTTCGACCAGCTGAAAACACTCTTCCTACAGAAACCAGTCCTTTTCATACCCGACGTCACCCGCCCCTTTGCCATCGCTACCAACGCCTCCAAATATGCCTCAGGAGGCATCCTTCTCCAAACTGACTCAAATGGCGATTGGCACCCATGTTCCTACCTCTCCCAGACGTTCGCTCCCACAGAACAAAACTACGACATCCACGATCGCGAGCTCCTCGCCGTCCTTCGCGGTTTCAAAGCTTGGCGCCACTACCTCCATGGCTCTCCCTTTCCCGTTACGGTCTTCACCAACCATAAAAACCTTACGTACTTCCGCCGCCCTCAAGACCTCAATCGCCGACAGGCACGCTGGATGCTTGACCTCGCGGATTTCGACTACCGCATCACCCACGTTCCGGGTTCCCATCTTGCTGGACCAGATGCCCTCTCCCGCCGACCGGACCTCCTACCCCTTCTCGACAACGACAACACCAGGGTCACTCTCCTCCCCAACTCCCTTTTTGTCCGCATCATCAACTCCGCCCTTTCCTCGGTAATCTCCTCCGCCTCCGCTTCTGATGACCTCATCCTCCACAAACTCCAGGAGATCGAAGGCCGCATTCCCTCAGCTGCCCGCTCCCGTCTCTCTGACTGGCAATACTGAACTTAAAACATTCGTCGGAGATACTCAATGACTATAAAAAACGACACCCCACCGCTTTCTCTCCCTCATCCACACGTCCACCACGCCGCAAATCAACGTGCTCCACCTCCTCCTAATGGCCATTGAGTTCTCCTCTATCGATGCCCCTGCTGCACCCGCCTCCACCAACCCAAACACCGTCCGTCTCCCCACTGCCGACCCCGAGAGGGTCTCTCCTACTCTCCCCTTCGCCCCACAACCTATCAACTTTGCCACTATTATTGGTGATGTTCCCCCCTTCCATGTCTCCCCCATCTCTGGCAGGATCCAGACCTCGCCAACGTTTACCCCTCCGCCCCATAGGGAACCTTCTCCCGGACCCCCCTCCTTCTTAGGCATCCATCGCCCAGCTCTCGTTCGTGCACCGAGTTCCGACTCCTTGGAAGTCCACTCAGGTTGGGATACCCAAGTTCCCCTTGACGTCTCCAGCCATCGCCACACCAACCACCTCAGAGAAGAACGGTTCACCGATGAGGAATATGTTTGCTTCCATATGTTTTTATCTGACGATCGTCTTCGTGTACCTATCAGCATTTATGCAGCGGAGGGTTCCCCCCTCTATACGTGGTTTGATACAGCCATGCAGCTTAACCGCATCACCTCCTTCATCTCCGGGTCAGGACCCGTATTTCCCCACACTATGCTTGGCAGGACCATGATGGACTATATTTACCATGCGCGCCACTCCCTTTACTCTCATGGGTTCCAATCCGGGTACGATACCTTCCTCCTGGACGTTGACAACCATTTTCGAGATCTAGCCACCGCTGGTCGAGGACTTGGCGATGTCACACTCAGGGATGGATCGCCCATCCATAGACAAACCCTAAACGATTGGTGGACCGGTCGTAACAGCAGAGATCGTATTTACATAGGGCATCCACGATTCAACCAGTGCTGCTTCACTTGCCATTGTCTCGGGCACACCCAACTATCTTGCCAACAGTACGTCTGTCGAGGCTGTACTCGCCGCGCCCCCAGACATTCATTCGCACGCTGCCCTGGTCCTGGCCCTACTCGCTCTCTTGCCTCTCGCATTTCTTCCACCACCACTCCTACACCTCGCGCCTCCCCCTCCTCTCGTCCTCGCCAACCCCAAGCCGCGTTCCGAAATGGACAAATCGTCCAGCGAACCAGCAACTCTCGTCGTTCGTCACGACATTCCTTGTCCTCCTCCCAACAATCCTACCACCCTGCACCCTCCTCTCCTCCCAAGGGGTTCTCTGTGGAAGACCAAGACAAGCTGGACGATGTAGGATATGCTAACATTACCGGTTCCCCGGGACCCACCTTTCGGGAATTGTAAGAAGTCCTCACCGTAGCTTCGGAGTTACTAAGGGGGTAATGTTACGATTCGCTGCAGGGTCTACTCTTTTTCTTTACTTCACATTACAGACTGACACTCGTTTCTTTTCTCACGCTTAACTCGCTACATTCCATGTCGTTCTACGACATTCCATATCTCTTGTAAGCATGCTTATCCTCCACCGCGCAGGTACTCCTTCTTCTTCTGCTCTTCTCACGCCGTATGCGCCGGCCCTTATGTTTCTTTCTCATGCGTGGTTTTGCTATTGGTTTCTGCTCTTCTCACGCCGTTTCCACGCCGGCCCTTAACTATGTGATGCGTTACCGTCACACCTTTCTCTTCAGTATATAAACCCTTCAACAAGGCGTTTCTTGTCTTTTCCTTAACCTAGTTCTACCTACGGCTTGTGCCTAGTTGAGAGCTAGCAATCTATCTTAGTGTCTTCGTTCTACACTAGAGTGAACGCTTCACACTTCAACGCCCTTTGCGTCCAAGTGTGTCTTACCTCGAACCCTTGACCCTATCGCCAGTGTGGCATAGGTTACCTTCGACTACCTCGCTTTACGCTTGGTAAACCAAGACCGGCAACCCCACGGCCGTTACCTAGACGGGTATTCTCAACCGTCTTTGTTGTACCCTCCAACCCTAGGCCTCGTAGGTCTACGCGCGACCATACCCAAGGGCCACGCGTAACAAAAGAACTAGGTTCCCCTCACTCGACGCGCACTATCACGTACGCCCACCATTTCTCGCCACACCCGAACCACAGATTCTCGTTGGAATCCTCGAGAACCCCTTCGAGCCCACCACTCAGATTTGTCGGATACTCCTGACGACCCCAACCCAGACACCTGGGAAGAAGACCCCGACGAACCCCTTCTTGACTCAGATGAAGAAGACGCTACCCGCGATCTTTCTCACCACTTGACCGCCTCGTTACAAATCCCTCGCCCACCTACACCACCGTCCCCCACCCCTCGTCGCCAAACCGGCCATATCTTTCCCCCGATCCCAACAATGACTACCAAACCTGTGGAACTCCGTATCGGAACTCCCGAAAAGTACGACGGCGACTATAAAACAGCCAAACAATGGCTCGACTCCGTCGTCTTTTACTTAAACGTCAATGCGGACGTTTACAACTCTGCCCCGAAACAGATAGCCTTTGCGCTGTCATACATGACCAAGGGACCCGCACTCACGTGGGCCAACACCTTCCGCGCCTCAAAAATCGCCTCTGATGGATCCATTTCTATGGGCTCCTGGGACAATTTCCGTGACGAATACCTTAAGGCGTTCAAACACTACGACACCACCGGGAACGCCATCGCCTGGCTTACTACTACCCGCATGACCGCCACGAAAGGAGGAGGATACTCCCCTTCGCTCACCGAATACAACGCCCAGTTTCAAAACCATTATGCCATCGCAGGCATTACCGACCACAACGTCTTAATCGGCTATTACTCGGCCGCCATCCCAGAAGCTCTCATGCGCCGTATCTTGGCCATGGAAACCGTCCCCACCACCATCGACTCTTGGCTGAAGAAAGCCATAACATTCCAAACCCACATGGACCGTGCGAAAGAGATCGCCGCCCGCCACAAAACCCCCACTCGCACCACCTACCATCAGTACTCCACCCAGGCCCCCACCAAAGATCCCAACGCAATGGACGTAGACGTCGTCCGACTTACCAAACTCACCCCGGACGAACGGAAGAAGTGTATCAGGGAAGGACGATGCTTCCATTGCAGACAGAAAGGGCACATGTCATCCAAATGCCCCAGAGCCCCGAACACCCCGAAGCCGAAGAAAACGGTCCAAAAGGTGGAAGAAGAGGAAAGAGATGAGATCCCCTCGCTCACTAAAATCGAGGAAGAAGAAGACGACGACGAAGAAGCAGTAGCACGAGTCGTCGTGGATTTTTAGAAAGGAAGCCTGCCTCGACGTCAGCCCCTTCCTCGTACACGTGTGCCCCTGTACTTTTATCCCAATCAAAGAAATCTATGCGCATTCCCCTCCAGCTCATAGACCCCTCGCACACAATGAAAACCGTCAACACCCACGCTCTCATTGACAGCGGAGCAGATATCAACTGCCTCGACTGGGGCTTTGCTCGAAAACATCGACTACCCTTGAGTAAACTTCCGAAACCCATCTCCGTATGAAACGTAGACCAAACAATAAACACCAAAGGAGCGATACAATTCACCTCCTCCCTCTTCCTCAACATCGAAGGCATCGCCCAACAAGTACTATTCCACGTCATGCACTGTGGAAACGAAAACGTTATCCTCGGATCACCCTGGCTTCGTACCACCAACCCCAACATCAATTGGACAGCTAGAACGCTCTCTATCTCGGAAAAGATCGACGAATCTGCTGCGCTTTATCACTCCTTCGCCCGGGACACCAAACGACACAATGAACAACTTCCGAAAACCACCCCCCCGCCACCTCCGCAGCATACCTTGGTAGAGACGATCCCAAACCATGCCCTCTCAATCTTCTTAGATCTTCCCGATGGAGGACATTACGTAACATCCGCCCTCCATCACTATGCCTGTCAAAGAATCACGCGCACCGGGTCCAGATACCACCAGACACACCCGAAACTCGTTGCGAAAATAACTACAGCCACTGAGCTTGCCGCCGCTGCAGAAAAGGCAAAACCCAAAGTCACCCTCCCGGACGCCTACAGGGACTTTGCCTCTGTCTTCTCAAAAGAAACGGCAGACTCACTTCCCCCTTCTCGCCCGTATGACCATGAAATCAATGTCAAAGACTCTTTCGTCCCAAAGATTGGGAAACTTTACCCCCTGACCCCAGATGAAAAGAAAGCCACTGAAGACTTCCTAGACGAAAATCTCGCCGCCGGAAAGATCCGTCCTTCCACTTCCCCCCAAGCGTCTCCGTTCTTTTTTGTCAAAAAGAAGGACGGGAAACTACATCCCTGCCAGGACTACCGATACCTCAATGAACACACCATTCGTGACGCATATCCCCTTCCCCTTATCACAGATCTCCTCGACAAACTCAAGGGCGCCCGCGTTTTTACGAAGTTCGACGTCTGATGGGGATACAATAACGTCCGAATCAAGGACGGACATCAATGGAAGGGAGCATTCCTCACGCACAAAGGACTCTTCGAACCCTTGGTCATGTTCTTCGGGATGACCAACTCCCCCGCCACGTTTCAACGATTTATGAACGACTCTTTTCGCGATATGATCGCCGAAGGGTGGCTCGTTATCTATATGGACAACCTCCTTATCTTCTCCCCCGACGATGACACCCACACTGAACGAACTCGCTGCGTCCTCCAGCGAATGACGGAGCTTGATCTACACCTCAAGCTGGAAAAATGTAACTTCGCCGTCCCCGAGGTCGAATATCTCGGGATGATTGTCAAAGAAGGGCAGCTCGCCATGGACCCCGTCAAACTAGACAGCATCGCAAAATGGCCCACTCCCAAGAAAGTTAAAAACGTCCGCTCTTTCCTAGGATTTGCCAACTTCTACCGAAGATTCATCCCAGGATACTCCGATATCGCCCGACCCCTCATCGACCTCACGAAGAAAACCCAGCCGTGGGACTGGTCACCCGCTCGCCAAACTGCCTTCGACCACCTGAAAACCCTTTTCACACAACGACCCATCCTCTTCATGCCCGATATCACCCGACCCTTCGCCATTGCTACGGATGCCTCCAAGTACGCCTCTGGGGGAATCCTTCTTCAAACCGATTCAAACGGTGACTGGCACCCCTGCTCCTACCTCTCTCAGACGTTCGCACCCACCGAACGAAATTACGATATACACGACCGGGAACTCCTCGCCGTCCTTCGAGGGTTCAAAGCTTGGCGGCATTATCTCCACGGGTCCCCGTTCCCTGTAACGGTCTTCACTGACCATAAAAACCTTACATACTTCCGCCGCCCCCAGGACCTCAACCGACGTCAAGCTCGCTGGATGCTAGATCTAGCAGACTTCGACTACCGCATCACCCATGTCCCCGGCTCCCATCTCGCTGGCCCGGATGCCCTTTCTCGCCGCCCAGATCTCCTTCCCCGCATTGACGATGACAACACCGGCGTTACGCTCCTCCCTGACTCCCTCTTCGTCCGCATCATCGACTCCGCACTCTCCTCTGTCATCTCCTCCGCCTCCGCCTCCGACGACCTAGTTCTCCACAAACTTCAGGAAATCGACGGTTGACTTCCTCCCGCCGCCCGCTCCCGCCTCTCGGACTGGCAATACCGTGACGGCGTACTCCTCTATCAAGACTGCGTTTACGTCCCTGACGACCAACCACTCCGCCGCTCCATCGTAGCC
>JBBPTX010001390.1:0-10534 GCA_038094595.1 Pulveroboletus aff. annulatus
CTCCCTTGCACCACAGGCTCTAGCAAGTGAGCGCGTCTTTAGGCATTCCAGGATAGCGCTAACAGGGGCCTGCTATCAGTGCCTATCATCTTTTACCGATCTCTCCTCCCTTTTTCAGCGTACCTCCCCACCAACGATTTAGCCAGACCTTGGGAATTAGTAGACATACCAGTAGTAGTAGGATTACCAGTCAAAGAAGAGCCCAGGGAGTACTTGCTTGCAACTGCAAGCACAGAGAGTGAAGAGGACCCAAACGACTGGCCAGACATTGCGGCCACAGAAGAAGAGTTCTGGAGACTTGTTGAACAAGACCTAGAACCACAAAGCTTCGGAAACGGAGGCGAAGTCGACCTAATTGCCACCGACATTAGATACACAGGTCATACCTACTATTGGAAACCCACACCATCAGCACACACCCTCAGCCCCGCCACAGATCTCGCCTCGCTTAGATATCCAACCACCCCTGAGTGGAGCTCATCCAGATCCCCTCAGCCCGATCCATTTGCGTGGCCAGCAGCACCACGTAATATCCGCCTAGAAGCAACCCTAGATGCACAACAGTTTATCCGAGAAGCGAGTATAGCAAGGAGGCGATACAGAGAAGCCTCAGAGGAACAAGACAGAGAGCAACCTCGCGCTAAAAGGCAGAGATGCGAGTATCCACAAACGATCAGAAGGAACTATCGTTTCAGCAGAATCCAGCTTCGAGTACAACAGCGCAAATCCTACAAATACTAGTCATCTTCCATACCCTCTTCATAATCAATGGCTATCACTGTTGCTGATTACGTTGCTGCCCTCACCAACCCAAACATTGACTGGCATGATCAGCTAAGCACCATCACACAATACACAGCAGAACAAGAACAACGCTATTTCGCAATGAGAGACGAAATGGCAAAAATGAATGATGTGTTGACCAGTATTCAAGGAATGCTTAATACCCTGATACAACCCAAACCACCAACTAGACAACCCACACCAAGTGGATCTGAAAAAGAAAAAGAGGAAAGACCTTCATACACATCGTCCAGGAAAGTAGAAATCTTCGCAGACCCAGGAAACTATGACGGATCCTTTGCCAAGTTTGATGAATGGTGGGCAAAAATTCAAGCATGGATTGAAGTAAATGTTACGTGTGGCTGTGGGTATGGTCGCACGTAGACCTACTAATGCCTAGTAGGTTCGAAGGTTCGGTCGTTCGTGTTGATGAAGACATGGGGCCAGCTGTGGGGATGCTGGGTTGAAGGTACCGTCAAGGGTTTTGATGGGTCGAAGGATAAACCGCTGTCTAGCTTGACTAGCGGGTCAAAGGTTTGAAGTAGAGATACACGGAGGCGAGTGAGCCATAGTGTGAAGTGCTCACTTAATGGTAGAGCGAAGATGCGAGGAGTAACAAGGATAAATTGTTAGCACTAACTAGGCGACAAGCCGTAGGTAGAACTAAGCTAGAGAAAAGAGGAGACATCCCTGTTGAAGGGTTTATATAGTAAAGTAAAGGTGTGACAGTTATGTGTCACAGTAGATAAGGGCCGGCATGGGAAGTGGCGTTAGAAATAGAAGACCAATAGCAAAACCACGCATGGGAAGGAGACGTTAAGGGCCGGCGCATACGGCATGAGAAGAGCAGAAGATAAAGAGTATCTGCGTGGTGGAGGAATAAGCACGCTTATGAGATGTATGGAATGTTGTGGAACGACATGGAAGGAATGAGGTAAAGCGTGAGAAACGAAAAGTATTAGTCCGATACTGATAGAAAGGAAAAAGCGTTCGTCCTGCGAGCGAATTGTAACAGTAAACAAGCATGCTATAAAACCCAAATCAGGAGAAGCAATCCTAGCGGTGCTCTCTAGATTAAAAGGAGCAAAAGCAGGACCTTTTGCACAATTAAGACTACAACGAATGTACTCAAATGAAGGGTATAGTTGGGGCAACCTGGAAGGCGAATTAAGAAGCCTCTTCAGGGGTAGTAACATTAAAGACAGGGCCACGAAGAAAATCAATGAAATGAAACAAGGGCCGAATCAACCAATCAATGACTTCCTCATCAAATGGTACACAGAATTCAAAAAGGCTGAATTAGGAGACCCACATGGGGTATATCTTCTAGAACAAAACACCAAGCGATACCTTATGGATTATATCTGGAAAAACAACCTAAGGAAGAATATGGTAAATGAAATGATGACGACGCTACGAGAAGTAGGGAACCGTCTAGAAGCCCTAGATCTTATCAGGGGGCGTACACAATTTAGATTTGGATCCAAGCCAAAAGATCCAAATGCTATGGATATCGGTGTGGCTCAGAAAGAAACCAAATCCTGTTACAATTGCGGAGAAACTGGCCACTTCACAAAACAATGCAAGAAACCTTCCACTAAATGCGAGCTTTTTGGGTGGTCCAATGGCCACAAGAAAGACTGCCGACATAGGCAAGTAAAAAGTATGTCCTTGGATGACGTAAAAAGCACCGAACACATCTATACACCTGGCACACAAGCCGAAAAGGGAAAGGGACGTGACCCCACAATGGCTATAAGGGGCATGTCATTCGAAGAAGCAAGGGCGTTCTTCAGAGACGTCAAAGATGTCGAAAACAAGAAATTGGCAAAAGGCAGAGCCTAGATCTAGGAACTGGGTCTGATCTAGGCAAAGGTAAGCATAAGCAGGTACACTTTCCAACGGACAATCGTTTCTCTAGTCTACATGTTTACGATATGGAAGCAGCGCCTTCCACTATTATTTCTACCTCTTTGCCGACAAAGGAGTCCTCTCAGAGGCTTGGCCAGGGCGTTACACCGGTGCTTAATTCCTCTTTCAAGAAAGCTAACCCTTTGATCTCGCCTGCAGATCAAATCCCAGACGAAGGAATCTTTTGCAGATCACTAAAAATCGATAATGAACTAAAAATGAAGATAAAGGTAAAACTTAAAAACACTGATAAAGATTTTATTACAGTATCAGCACTCTTGGATTCTGGTGCGAACTGCGTCTTTGTAGATAATGTATTTGCAAAGCAACATGCTCTCCCACTTAGGCAACTCGCACAACCCCTTACCATCTATAACGTAGACAGCACGCAGAACAAAGCAGGCAAAATCACACATGTCGCTTCTCTTTTATTAGACTATAAAGGACATCGGGAGATAGTCGAAGCAGAAGTAACCAGCCTGGGAAAGAATCAAATGGTGATCGGCTATTCCTGATTAAAGAAACATAACCCAGACATCAACTGGAAAACTGGGGAAATCAAATTGAGAAGTTGTGGAAGAGAATATTGGGAGCTCAGGGATAAAAGCATATACCTCAGGTTATTAGAAAAAGAAGAGCAGGAAGCTCAATACAAAGTTGACGAAACAATAAAAACGTTAGAAAAGGAACAAAACAAAAAACAGGGAAGACAAATTAGAATAGGTCAAGTAGTGGATGAAAAACTAAAGTCCCTTATGGATCAAAAGAAATCCGCTGCAGAACTCGTGCCAGAATGTTATCACGAGCATCTAAAAGTATTTGAAGAAAAGGCATCTACCAGAATGCCCACACGAAAATCTTGGGATCATGCTATAGATCTCAAAGAAGGCTTTCAACTGAAGAAGGGAAGACTCATACCTCTGAGCGTAGATGAACAGAAGGAAGTATCAGACTGGTTAGAAGATCAATCATCCAAAGGGTACATAAGACCTTCTAAATCTCCTCAAACATCGCCAGTCTTCTTCGTCCCAAAGAAAGACGGGCGAAAGCGTATGGTACAAGATTATCGTTATCTAAACTCGCAAACAGTGCAAAATAACTACCCCCTCCCTCTCATTTCACAACTCGTAGATCGATTAAAAGGGGCTAAGCTATTTATCATGTTGGATCTCAGATGGGGATATAACAATGTATGCATCAAAGAAGGTGACGAATGGAAAGCAGCCTTTGTCATGCATAAAGGAACTTTTGAACCGCTGGTCATGTTCTTTGGATTGTGCATCTCGCCAGCTACCTTCCAAACCATGATGAATGAACTATTTGTGGACATGGAAGACGTTGTGGTGGTCTACATCAACGACGTAATGATATTCACCAAAACAGACAATGAACAGGAGCATGCAGAAATCGTCAAAAAGGTATTAAGGCGATTGGAAGAGAATGACCTCTTTGCCAAACCGGAGAAATGTCACTTCTTCAAAAGGGAAGTCAATTATTTGGGGATGGTCGTAGGACAAGACGGGATCAAGATGGATCGAAAAAAGGTCGAAGCTATTTTAGATTGGCCAGCACCTACCAATGTAAAAGGAGTGCGAAGCTTTCTCGGTCTTGCCAACTACTATCGTCGTTTCATAGAAGGATATGCGCAAGTCGCTAGACCTCTGAATGATCTCCTAAAGAAAGATGTTCCTTGGGAATGGAATTCTCCACAACAGGATGCTTTTGATAAGTTAAAAGAATGATTTACCATAGCTCCTATCCTCGCCTATCCAGACATTGATTGTCAATTCCGCCTAGAAACAGACGCCTCCGACTATGCCACAGGGGCAGTACTATCTATTTTAAAAGAAGACAAATGGCATCCAGTGGCGTTCAGTTCCCATTCAATGTCTCCCGAAGAAAGAAATTACCCCATAGCAGATAAAGAGATGCTAAGCATCATCAGAGCACTAGAGCAATGGCGCCACTATTTAGAAGGAACAGAAAATCCATTTGAAGTATGGAATGACCACGCAAACCTTCAATACTTTATGAAAGCCCAAGATTTGTCTAGGAGACAAGCAAGATGGGCACAGTATTTATCCAGATTCAATTATACCTTCATGTATAAACCAGGATCATCCAACGCAAAAGCAGACGCTCTCTCTTGAAGAGAAGATCACGCGCAAGAAATAGAGGATGATAATAAAAGAATCACTATGATTTCCCTGGAGCGGATAAGGACAACATCATCCAAAGTCACAATCTACGATGAAGGGGCATAGCTACATCAAGATATATTTAATCAAACATGTCTCCTGACAGAGATGGAAGTACAGAAGCTATGTAAAGAACATAAAGTGTGTAAAGAGGCAAATGGGCTTCTTTACCAAGAAGGAAACCGGTTATATGTTCCGGCCAAAAATGGAGATAACGAAGATTTAAGAATCAAGACCCTTAAATTATGTCATGACTTGCCTATGGCAGGTCATCCCGGAAATGAAAAGACTATTGAATTAGTCTTACGTCACTATTGGTGGCCTGGCGTCACAACCCAGATCAAAGACCATATATCTTGTTGTGATAGATGTGCACGAATGAAACCCTCTAACCAGCCTAGCTCTGGTTTATTGCAACCTTTAGAAGTCCCTAGCAGACCCTGGCAGGACATATCAGTCGATTTTGTCACCGATCTGCCAGAAAGTAACAGATCAGACAGCATTCTAGTAGCTGTAGATCGCTTCTCGAAGGAAGTGGTGCTTATTCCTTGTCGCAAGACGACATCCGCCATCAAGACAGCAAGTCTCTACCTTCATCACATCTTTAAGCACCACGGAATTCCGCTATCTATAGTGTCCAATCGAGGACCACAGTTCGCTTCGCAAGTCATGACAGAGCTATGCAAGAAGCTTAATATAAAGCAACGTTTATCCACTGCACATCACCCACAAACAGATGGTCAAACAGAAAGAATGATCAGAGATGTGCAGCAGTATCTAAGAATGTTCTGCGCAGAGCACCAAGGCGAATGGGCGCAGTGATTACCCATCGCACAGTTCAGCTATAATTCTAAAAGGCAAGCCTCAACAAAAAGGTCTCCATTTGAAGTCACTCGCTTCTATACTCCATGCATGGGAATAGAACCCATTGCTTCATCCTCCAAGGCACCAGCTGCTGATGAATTCCTATCTGCCTTACACGATGTGACGAAGCAAACTAAATTAAATCTAGAGCAAGCTCAACTGCGCATGAAAGCACAAGCTGATAAACATAGAAAGGAGACTCCTCCCTATAACATTGGAGATAAAGTGTGGCTTTCCACAGATAACTTAAGGTTGCCGCGTGCAAGTTGCAAATTAACAGAGAGATGGTTAGGGCCATATGACATCATCGTGCTAGTCGGGGATAATGCAATCACCCTTCACTTGCCATCCTCTATGCGAATCCATCCAATCATTAATATATCATGGGTCAAGCCTTATAAAGAAAGGCTTCAGGGACAACCTGTTATCGCTCCCGGCCCTATACAGGTAACCGAGGACTGAGATAATTTATACGAAGTAGAAAGAATCATTGCTAGTAGATTCAAAGGTCATCGCCTTGAATACCTGGTCCATTGGCTAGGCAATGATGAGACAGATTGAACTTGGGAACCGGAAGATCATCTTCTACCAGGTGCGCTTGATGCCATCGGCGATTTCCATAGGGAGTATCCTTCTGCACCTCGAAGGTTGCGGATGTCTCATTCGGCATTCATACGATGCTTTTATGAACGCGAAGATCTTACTCTTCCATCAACACACCCTTTTGATCGCCTGGAAGTTGATCCTTAGACGGGGGGTAGTGTTACAGCTATATATTTTTCATCTTTGCGCTTTGCGCATACAGTCGCTTCTTTATCTTATCAAGGGAAAACCTGACTTAGACACTGTGCTAGACACAGGGGATCTACGGGCCCTTCTAGATCAGTGGGCTCCACCTTCAAACCTTCACCTTTCACCCCACTGATCACACACGTATTTAATTACCATGATCATCACAGACCTCACATCAGTCACCTCATCACTGTGATGTGATCCCTTACATTTAATTACCGTTGACATCTTCCATTCTACCCACCCGCAGCAGATCAACGGCTGGATACCTCATGTATATTAATCTCCGTTATAGGCCGACTCCTGATGTCAATCATGTTGGGCCTAGGGGATGGACTTATGTAGATATGCATCTAGATTGGTACACAACATGTATCTACATGAAGAGTAGTATATAAAGTGAGGCTGGACGGAGCTCAGTCTCCAGTCTAGTTCTCTTGTTCCCTCCTACGAGTTTCACCTAAGATAGTTCTCTCCACTCAACGTCTAAAGATAGTGATTGCCTGCAAGCCTTGTAGTCGCAACAACTATGACATCCACAACTGGGAGCTCTTGGCCATTATACGTGGTTTCAAAGCCTGGAGACAATACCTCCATGGCTCTCCCTTCACTGTCTTGGTTTTCTCTGATCACAAGAATCTGACATACTTCCACTGCCCCCAAGACCTCAACCGCCACCAAGCCCATTGGCTCCTTGACCTCGCTGATTACAACTACTCTATTACATATGTCCCCAGTACCCAACTCGCTGGCCCGGATGCCCTCTCCCATCGCCCCGACCTCCTTCCCCGTGCCAACTCCGACAACATCGGAGTCACTCTCCTCCCTGATGCCCTCTTCGTCCGCCTCATCAACTCCATCCTCTCCAATCACATCACTTCTGCCTCCGCCTCTGATGACCTCGTCCTTCACAAACTACAAGAACTTGATGGTTCTCTTCCCCCTGCTTTCTGCTCTCGCCTCGCCAATTGGCAGTACTCTGACGGCGTCCTCCTGTATCAAGGGCACGTCTACGTCCCACCCAACCGTGACCTTCGCTGCGCTGTGGTCCAGTGCTCCCATGACCATGACTCCGCCAGTCACCCTGGCTTTCTTAAAACCTGCCAACTCGTCGCTGCCAAGTTCTGGTGGCCTGGTCTGGCCTCATTCGTTCGCTTCTACATTGTTGGCTGCACTGTCTGCCAGCACAACAAAGCGAACACTCACCCTACCACCCCCCCTCTTGTCCCTATTCCATCCTCCTGCTCCCACCCCTTCCAACAGGTCTTCTGCGATCTTATCACAGACCTCCCACTGTCTGGGGGGTTTGATTCCTTATTGGTTGTGGTGGACCATGGCCTTACTAAGGGGGTAATTCTTTGCTCTACTAAGAAATCTATCACCACCGAGGGAATTGCCGCACTATTCTTTCACAAGGTCTACCTCTGCTTCGGTCTCTATGATAAGATCACCTCCGATTGCGGTCCACAATTTGCTTCCATCTTTGCAAAGGAACTCAGCCGACTCCTAAACTATGATCTCTCCCTCTCCACAGCCTACCACCCACAGACCGATGGCGAAACTGAATGTGTCAATCAGGAAGTCGAGATGTATCTTTGCATTTACTGCGGCGATCACCCATCTACTTGGTCCAAACATATTTCCCATGCGGAATTTATGCACAATCACTGCCCCCATTCTGTCACAGGCAAGTCCCCATTTTATCTCATGATGGGATATGAACCCCGTGCCCTTCCATCGGTAATTGCTAAGATCAACATCCCTGCTGTAGAATCCTGCCTCAAAACGCTCACCACTCTGCAAGATGAAGCGCTTGCATCCCATGAACTTGCATGTCAAGTCATGGCGTCCAGGTCTAAGTCGAGATTCGTACCCTTCAAGAAAGGGGAGCGAGTTTGGCTGGAGGCCAGGAACCTTAAAAGGTCCGTCCAAGATCTGAAGTTCGCCGTGAAACATGAAGGCCCCTTCGTTATCTCTGACATCATCTCTCCCATCTCCTATCGCCTCTGACTCCCACGAACATGGAAAATTCACAACACGTTCCACACTTCTCTCTTATTGCCCTATCGTGAAAACGACATCCATGGCCCGAACTTCCCTACACTGCCTCCGAACCTTGTTGAGGGACAAGAAGAATATGAAATTAAATATATCATATGGCATCGAGGCATGCCATTGGCCCGTCAGTACCTGATCCGATGGAAAGGGTACTCCGCCAAAGAAGAATCCTGGGAACCCGAGCGGAACTTGAAACATTTGTCAGAGCTACTCAATGATTATAAAAGACGACACCCCCACGCCTTCTCTCTCTCATCCGCTCGCCCACCACGCCGCAGATAAACCCGCTCCATCTCCTCCTAATGGCTATCGAGTTCACTAATGTTGACATCCCCACCACCGCACCCTCTGCCAACCCCAGTACTGTCCATCTTCCCACAACCGACCCCAAGAGGGTCTCTCCTACTCGCTCCGCCGCCCCACAACCTGTCAACTTCGCCACTCTTGTTGGCGATGTTCCCCACTCCCACATCTCCCCCGTCTCGGGTAGGATCCAATCCTCACTGTCATTTACACCTCTGCCCGATTGGGAACCTTCTTCTGGACCCCCCTCGTTCTTAGGCGTTCACCGCCTGCACCTCATCCGTGCGTCTAGCTCAGACTCCCTCATCGCCCACTCTGGATGGGATACTCAAATGCCACTGGACGTCTTTGCTCATAGACATGTCAACTGCCTTCGAGAGGAATGATTCACCAATGAGCATTATGTTCGCTTCCATACACTTATGATTGATGATCACCTTCATGTTTCCATTAGTGTTTATTCTTTGGATGGTTCTCCTATTTACACGTGGTTTGAAATCACAATGCAAATCAACCTTATCGCTGCCTTTGTATCTGGATCTGGACCTATCTTTCCTCACACCACTCTCAGCAGGACTATACAGGACTTTATCTACCACGCGCGCTACCAGTTATACTCCCATGCCTTCCAAATGGGTTACGACTCCTCTCTCCTTGACATTGATAACCACTTCCAAGACCTCGCTGCCACAGGTCGAGGACTTGAGAACGAAGTTTTGCGGGATGGATCACCAATCCATAGGCAAGCACTCAACAACTGGTGGACAGGTCAGAATGGTAGAGATCGCATATACCCCGGGCATCCTTGTTTTAACCAATGATGCTTCCAGTGTCGCTGTCTCAGGCATATCCAACTATCCTGCCAGCAGTATACCTGTATAGGATGTACCCGATGAGCACCTGGTCATTCTCTCGCCCGTTGCCCTGGACCATCTCGCCCGTTGCCCTGGACCATCTCGCCCCCTCACCGCCCGCCTTACCTCTCCCCGCGCCCCATCCTCTTCTACGTCCACACCCTGCCACTCCCAAGCTGCATTCTGCAATGGACAAATTGTCCAACGAGCCACACCCTGCTGTACTTCTCACCAATCATCCTCCTCCTCTCAACAATCTTACCACCTGGCGCCTTCCTCACCTCGTGCCCCCTCTCCCTACAAGGATGGAGATGAATTAGATGATGTCAGTTATGCCAAATCACTGGCTCTCTGGAACCTGCTTTTAGAGACTTGTAAGGAATCCTCACTGTAGCTTTGGGTTACTAAGGGGATAATGTTTCGATTCACTTGCAGGACAAACACTTTTTCCCTTCTTACATTATCGGACTAATACTTTTCATTTCTCATGCTTAACCTCATTCCTTCCATGTCATTTTATGACATTCCATACATCTCATAAGCGTGCTTATCCTCCACTGCACAGATACTGTTGCGTCTACAAATCTTTGCAGGCAACCACTTGGAATCTAGGCGTCGAGGAGAGGATTTCTTAAGATACTACTTTTGTAGGAGAAGAACAAGAGAACTAGACTGGAGACTGAGCTCCGTCCAGTCTCGCTTTATATACTATTCTACTTGTAGATACATGTTGTGTACCAATCTAGATACGTATCTACATAAGTCCATCCC
>JBBPTX010001391.1:0-10524 GCA_038094595.1 Pulveroboletus aff. annulatus
GGCCTAGGGGATGGACTTATGTAGATACGTATCTAGATTGATACACAACATGTATCTACACGAAGAATAGTATATAAAGCAAGACTAGACGGAGCTCAGTCTCCAGTCTAGTTCTCTTGTCCACTGCCTACAAAGCATCCCTCCCATAAGATAGTCTCTCCACTCGACGTTTAGATAGTGATTGCCTGCAAGAAATTGTAGTCGCAACATCCTATAGTCGCCATCGTACTTCTCGGGAGTGCCAATGCGGAGTTCGAGGGGTTTGGTAGTCATAGTGGGCGATGGGGGACGAGGGATCGGAGGGAAGATATGGCCGGTTTGGCGTCTGGGTGTCGGGGATGGGGGTGTCTGAGGGCGAGGTATCTGTACTGAAGCAGAAAAACTGTGGGCAAGGTCGCGAGTAGCGAGTTCTTTGTCTGAGTCTAATAAAGGCTTGTCGGGGTCTTCATCCCAATATGCTTGGTTGGGATCGTCGGGGGTGTCAGAGGAGTCGGAGTGCGAAGTACGTGGAGGTTCTCGAGAGTTCCAACGCGGATCAGTGGTTCGAGTGTTTTGGTGAGAAGCTATGGTGGGCGGCGTACGTGATAGTACCCGAACGAGGAGGTAGCTTAGTTCTTTTGTTACGTGTGGCCGTGCGTATGGTCGTGCGTAGACCTACTAATGCCTAGTAGGGTCAAGGGTTCAGTCGTTCGTGTCGACGGCGACATTAAGGCCAGCCGTAGGGATGCTGGATCAAGAGTACCATCAAGGATGTTTGATGGGTCAAGGGTTAACCGCTGCCTAGCTTGACTAGCGGGTCAAAGGTTCGAGGTAAAGACACACGAAGGTGGGTGAGCCATAGTGTGAAGCGCTCACTTAATGGTAGAGCGGAGACACAAGGAGTAACAAGGGTAGATTGCTATTGCTAACTAGGTGACAAGCCGTAGGTAGAACTAAGCTAGGGAAAAAGAGACGACCCTGTTGAAGGGTTTATATAATGAAGTAAGAGTGTGACAGTTACGTGTCACAGTAATTAAGGGCCGGCGTGGGAAGCGGCCTTAGAAATAGAGATCCAATGGCAAAACCACGCATGAGAAAGAAACGTTAAGGGCCAGCGCATATGGCGTGAGAAGATCAGAAGAGAAGGAGTACCTGCACAGTGAAGGAATAAGCATGCTTACGAGATGCATGGAATGTTGTAGAACGACATGGAAGGAATGAGTTTAAGTGTGCAAAACGGAAAGTATTAGTCCGATATTGATAAAAGAGAAAAAGTGTTCGTCCTGCGAGCGAATCGTAACAACTGGTCTTGAGGTAGCCGGGGTGACCAGCAGAGTCGTGGTCATGGGAGTGTTGGATGACAGCGCGACGAAGGTCATGGTTGGGAGGGACATAGACGCGACCCTGGTACTGGAGGACGCCATCAGAGTATTGCCAATCAGTGAGGCGAGAACGGAAGGCGGAGGGTAGAGAGCCGTTGATCTCCTGTAATTTATGGAGAACGAGATCGTCGGAGGCAGAAGCGGAAGCAATGTGGTTTGAGAGGGCGGAATCGATGAGGTGAACAAAGAGGGTGTCGGGGAGGAGGGTGACGCCGAGGTTATCAGAGTCGGCACGAGGGAGGAGGTCGGGGCGGCGAGAGAGAGCATCTGGGCCCGCAAGCTGAGTACCAGGGACGTGGGTGATCAAGTAGTTGTAATCCGCAAGGTCGAGAAGCCAGCGGGCCTGTCGACGGTTGAGGTCTTGGGGGCGGCGGAAATAAGTGAGGTTCTTGTGGTTGGAGAAGACCGTGACAGGGAAGGGAGAGCCGTGGAGGTATTGCCTCCAGGCTTTGAAACCGTGAATAACGGCCAAGAGCTCCTGGTCATGGATATTGTAGTTACGTTCTGAAGAGGAGAAGGATTGTGATAAGTAAGAACAGGGGTGCCAATCCCTGTTCGCATCAGTTTGTAATAGGATGCCTCCTGATGCGTATTTGGAAGCGTCGGTGGCCATGGCAAAAGGGCAAGAGATATCGGGCATAAAGAGGACAGGCTTACGGAGGAACAACTCCTTGAGTTGCTTGAAGGCAGTCTGTTGGGCTGAATTCCAAGTCCAAGGCATGGTTTTCTTGGTGAGGTCGATGAGTGGGCGAGCGATGTTTGAGTAGCCGGGGATGAAACACCTGTAGAAATTGGCGAATCCCAAGAAGGAACGGATGTCCTTGACTTTCTGGGGGGTTGGCCATTTGGCAATTCCATTGAGTTTGACGGGATCCATAGCGAGTTGTCCTTCCTTGACGATCATCCCAAGGTATTCGACTTCGGGGATGGCGAATTGGCACTTCTCCAGTTTGAGGTGGAGGTCAAGTTCTGTCATTCGTTGAAGGACACAGCGAGTGCGTTCTGTGTGAGTAGCATTGTCTGGGGAAAAGATAAGAAGATCGTCCATGTAGATTACCAACCATCCTTCTGCGATCATGTTGCGGAAGGAGTCATTCATGAATCGTAGGAAGGTCGCAGGGGAATTAGTCATTCCAAAGAACATTACCATGGGTTCGAAGAGTCCCTTGTGAGTAAGGAAAGCACCCTTCCATTGGTGTCCGTCTTTTATACGTACATTGTTATATCCCCAGCATACGTTGAATTTGGTAAACATGTGGGCGCCTTTGAGTTTATCAAGGAGGTCGGAGATTAGAGGTAGCGGGTAGGTGTCGTGGATGGTATGCTCATTGAGATACCGATAGTCTTGGCAAGGACGGAGTTTGCCATCTTTCTTTTTGACAAAAAAGAAGGGGGACGCTTGAGGGGAATCCGAAGGGCAGATCTTGCCGGCGGCAAGATTTTCATTAAGGAAGTCTTCCGTAGCCTTCTTTTTGTCAGGGGTAAGCGGGTAAAGTTTGCCAATTTTCGGGGTGAACGAGTCCTTGACGTTGATCTCATGGTCATAAGGTTTGGAGGGGGGAAGAGAATCGGCGGTTTCCTTGGCAAAGACGGGGGCGAAGTCTTTATAGATGTCGGGTAGGGTGACTTTGGGCTTGGCCTTTTCGGCGGCTGCTGCAAGTTCCATGGCAGTGGTAAGTTTGGCGACAAGTTTTGGATGTGTCTGATGGTATCGTGATCCAGTTTTGAGAATTCATTGGCAAGAGTTGGCGTGAAGGGTGCGGCGGACGTAGAGGTTTCTGTCTAGCATATCAAGGAATGTGGAGAGGGTATGGTCAGAAACTGTTTCGACCAAGACGTGGCAAGGTGGTTTCGAAGGGGGTGCTTGAGGTTGAGCGTTATCATGTCACTTGAGATCAGCGACATGGACGTGATAGAGGGAGGCTGACTCATCTGCTGATTCAGGGATATTGATCGTTTGTGACAACCAGTCAATGGAGGAATTTGTAAGTCGTAACCAAGGCGTTCTGAGAATCACATTCTCAGATCCGCAATGCATGATGTGGAAGCATACATGCTGAGTAATCCCGTCAATGTTTGTGAAGAGGGAGGCGGTGTATTGGATGGCCCCCTTAGCATTGGGGGTTTGATCAACATTGTTGACAGGAATGGGTGTCGGGAGCTTGTCTAAGGGAAGGCAGTGTTTCCGGGCAAAGTCCCAGTCAAGGCAATTGATGTCTGCGCCGCTGTCAACGAGGGCGCAGGTGTCAACGGTTTTCATGGTGTGCGAGGGGCTAATGAGTTGCAGAGGGATCTGCATTGATTTCTTTGATGTGGATACAAGTACAGGTGCACACGTAATGGAAGGAACTACTGACGTCGAGGCAGCATTCCATTTCAAAAATCCTTAAAGGCGATGTGAGACACTTTTGGTTCTTCTTCGTCGTTTTCATCATCAATCTCTTGTAGCCGAGGGACTTCTTCTTCGTCCTCGACTTCCACTTCTATAACCTTCAGGACGACCTTCTTTGGCCTCGGGGTGTTTGAAGTGAATGTTGGGCAGGCGATAGCTCGATGTCCTTTTTGGCGACAGCGGAAACATCTACCTTCCTTGCGACATAGTTCTCGCTCGGCAGGGGTGAGTCATTGAAGGCGAACAGCATCAACATCCATGGTGTTAGGGTCTTTGGTGGGGGTCGGGGCGATGTATTGATGGTACGTGTGGCGAGTGGGGGTTTTGTGGCAAGCGGCAATTTCTCGAGCACGCTCCATGTGGGTTTGGAAGGTAACAGCCTTCTTTAGCCAGGCGTCGATTGTGGTGGGGACCGTTTCCATAGCTAGGATTTGACGCATGAGGGCGTCTGGGATGGCAGCTGAGTAATAGCCGATAAGGATGTTATTATCGGTGATGCCGGCAATGGCACTGTGGTTCTGGAACTGAGCGTTGTACTCAGTAAGCGAAGGGGAGTAACCGCCATTCTTGGTGGCGATCATACGAGTGGTGGTGAGCCAGGCAATTGCGTTGCCCGTGGTGTTGTAATGTTTGAACGCCAAGATGAAGGCATCGCGGAAGTTGGACCACGATCCCATCAAAATCGAGCCATTGGCTACGATTTTTGAAGATCAGAAGGTGTTCGCCCACGTGAGTGTGGGGCCTCGGGTCATATAAGAGAGCGCGAAAGCAATGCGCTTTGGGTCGGTGGTGTATACCTCTGCATTGATGTTGAGGTAAAAAGCGACTGAGTCAAACCATTGTTTGGCCATCTTATAGTCAACATTGTACTTTTCTGGGGTGCCGATGCAGAGTTCGAGGGGTTTGGTGGTCATAGTGGGCGATGGTGGACGAGGGATCGGGGGAAAGATGTGGCCGGTTTGGCATCTGGGTGTCGGGGATGGGGGAGTCTGAGGACGAGGTATCTGCACAGAAGTAGAAAAGCTGTGGGAAAGATTACAGGTGGCATGTTCTTCATCTGAGTCTAGTAAGGGGTTGTCGGGGTCTTTGTCCCAATGTGCTGGGTTGGGATCGTCGGGGATGTCGGAGGAGTTGGAGTGCGAAGTACACGGAGGTTCTCGAGGGTTCCAACGTGGATCAGTTGTTCGAGTGTTTCGATGAGAAGCTATGGTGGGCAGTGTACGTGATAGTATCTGAACGAGAAGTGAGCTTAGTTCTTTTGTTACATGTGGCCATGGGTATGGTCGCGTGTAGACCTACTAATGCCTAGTAGGGTCAAAGAGATCGGTCGTTCGTGTATACGACGACATAGAGCCAGCTGTGGGGTTACTGGGTCTGGGTGCTGTCAAGGGTGTTGACGGGTCAAAGGGGTTACCGCTGTCTAGCTTGACTAGCGGGTCAAGGGTTCAAGGGTAGAGACACACAAGGGCGGGTGAGCCGTAGTGTGAAGCGTTCACTTAATGGTAAAATGAAGATGCAAGGAGTAAAGGCAATGAATTGCTTGTACTATCTAGGCGGTAAACCATAGGTAGAACTAAGCTAAAGAGAAGAGGGAATGGCCCTGTTGAAGGGTTTATATAGTAAAGTAGAAGCGTGACAGTTATGTGTCACGGCAGTTAAGGGCTGGCGTGGGAAGCAGCGTTAGAAATAGAAAACCAATAGCAAAACCATGCATGAGAAGGAAATGTTAGGGGCCGGTGCATACGGCGAGAGAAGATCAGAAGATAAGGAGTACCTGCGCAATGAAGGACTAAACATGCTTACGAGATGTCTAGAATGTCGTAGAACGACATGGAAGGAATGCGGTTAAGCATGGGAAAATGAAAAGTATCATCCAAGAGAGAAAGTAAGGAAGAAGTGTTCATCCTGCGAGCGAATCGTAACAGTCTCGGCTCATCGCCACACCAACCGGCTCCGGGAAGAGTGGTTCACTGATGAGGATTATGTTCATTTTCACTTGCTTATGTCTGATGATCGTATTTGCATTCCTATTAGTGTTTATTCTACCGATGGCTCGCCCATCTTTACTTGGTTCGAAACCGCGATGCAGATCAATCACGTTGCCACCTTCGTCTCTGGCTCAGACCTGGTATTCCCTCACACAACCCTCAGCAGGACCATGCAGGACTTTATCTACCACGCACAATACCAGTTGTGCCTTCCAAATGGGCTACGACACTTTTCTTCTTGACATCGATAACCACTTCTGAGACCTAGCTGCTGCTGGTCGAGGACTTGGAAACAAAGTCCTGAGGGATGGGTCACCCATCCATCGGCAAAACCTAAACAACTGGTGGACTGGTTGGAACGGCAGAGATCGTGTTTACCCAGGACATCCTCGCTTCAACCAACAGTGCTTCCAGTGCCACTGTCTTGGGCATACCCAGTTGTCCTGTCAACAATATGTCTGTATGGGATGCTGCTGACAAGCACCTGGTCATTCTCTTGCCCGTTGCCCAGGACCCTCTCGCCTCCTCGCCTCTCGCCTCTCTTCCCCCCGTGCTCAGTCCTCGTCTACGTCTACACATTGCTGCCTCCAAGCCGCATTCCGCAACAGACAAATCGTCCGTTGAGCCACACCTCGTCGCACCTCTCATCAGTCATCCTCTTCCTCTCAACAGTCGTACCATCCTGCGCCATCCTCTCTCCGTGCCCCTTCTCCCTATGAGGACGGAGACGAACTAGATGACGTCGGCTATGCCAACATTACCAGCTCCCCAGGACCCACTTTTAGGGACTTGTGAGGAATCCTTGCCATAGCTTCAGGTTACTAAGGGGGTAATGTTACGATTCACTCGCAGGATGAACACTTTTTCTCTTCTTACAATAACGGACTAATACTTTTCGTTTCTCACGCTTAACCTCATCCCTTCCATGTCGTTCCACGACATTCCATACATCTCGTAAGCGTGTTTATCCTCCACCACACAGGTACTCTTTATCTTCTGATCTTCTCATGTCGAATGCGCTGGCCCTTAACGTTTCTTTCTCATGCGTGGTTTTGCTATTGATCTCTTCATTCTAAATGCCGCTTCCCACGCCGGCCCTTAACCATTGTGACACATAACTGTCACACCTTTATTTCTCTATATAAACCCTTTAACAGGGCCTCTCGTCTCTTCTCCTTAGCTTAGTTCTACCTATGGCTTGTCACCTAGATAGTGCTAGCAATCCATCGTCTTTACTCCTCGTGTCTTCGCTCTACCATTAAGTGAGCGCTTCACACTATGGCTCACCCACCTTCGTGTGTCCCCACCAAGAACCTTTGACCCGTCTGTCAAGCTAGACAGTGGTACCCCTTCGACCCATCAAGATACCTCTGAAGGTACCTTGACCCAGCATCCCCACAGCTGGCCCTAGTGTCGTCGTATACATGAATGACCGACCCCCTTGACCCTACTAGGCGTTAGTAGGTCTACGCGTGACCATACCCACAGCCACACATAACAGAACCTAAAGACTGGTTAATGAGGAATACCACCATAATGGAATCACGGACCCAGGGCCATCACCTGAAAATGACCACACTCAGCGGGCTATGTGAGATTCAATAGATCATATATTACCTTTCCAAATCCTAGCTTTTCAGTCAAGACAACGTTCAACAATACCCCAATCAAGAATCCCTAGTGTATGTGACATTCACACATAATCCTTGTGCACGATTAGGTTGTATGATGTACCAAGTGTGCGAAAACAAATATCAAAGACATGACAAGGTATCTGACCTGTTTGCACCGTCAGCTGAGCTACTGGACAGTTGAGGTACTTACTGCATAGACATGTTGGATGCACAGCAATAGCGGGCCGTTTGTTCCATCGTTCCATCCTTGGAGGCAGATGAACCAACAGAGTGTGATGAACTGTGTGTATTCCCTAGACTTGAGAGTTGGGGGTTTGGTTTCAGAGGTAATGTTGAGTGAACCATGACCCAGAGTATAGGAGACGGCGAATGGTTCATGAATGGGACCCTTGTCTCCATAATCTTTGGGCACAGAGATGTGAGAAGAGTGATATTTAGTTGAGGGAGGAACAAATAACTGTTCAGCAATCACCAGCTACACCTGGCACCCCAAAACCCCAAAACAAAACTTCTCAATAACTCAACAACCCCTCTATCAATCCGCCCGAGAACCATAGAATAAGCCCTAACTCCCCTCTACTCCCCCTTCAGACACCAGATAACTAACTTCTCTCCAAAAAACAGTGCCAAACAGCAATGTTTTATGCCCAAAAATGTTGTTCATCACACCTCCCACAGTATAAGGACCCCCGACACTCCCTAGCAACAAGAGCATCCTCCTGCTTGAGGGGCAAACACTTCATCTTCTCCAAACCCACAAGAGAAGCCATTATAGAAAGCATAGGTAACCCTGCCTATGAAAGAGCAACCACCTCTTGTCATACCATCCTGGCAGCAAATGAACTGACCATGTTCACCACAGATGCACTAGACATGCCAGAGAAACTCACCATTGTGCTATTAGAACTGTCCACAGAAATGGCAATCCCAGCCAAGTATGTTGAGCAGGATATGCGGGAGGAAGCCCAACTCACCTGCTGATAGATAGATGGTGGTCTGGGGACAAGAGGTAAACTCATTGTTATTATTCAAGGTGAACTCAGTTCCCTATATATGTTACATTTTGTCCCCTTTTCTCCTCATCGTGTCTGTTATGATTCATTGTGCCTGGTGCATGTTTCTTTCTTTTCCTTCTCTGTCCCTGCGCGTACGCTTACCCTTCTGCTCTTCTCTGGTTGCCCCCACCAACCCTTTACCCTTGTTCCTCGGCTCTCCAAGATCCTTCACATGTACATCATCATACTTACGTGTTCTTGTGCACTTATCTCCCTCGTGTTGCCTTATCGCACACATGTTTCACCTTCTCTTGCCGCATGCACCGGCATGTTGTGTTTCACTCTCATGCGTGGGTTCTATTACATTCTCCCTTGTTCTTTCACATTCCATCGCCGCTTTCCATGCCAGCCCTTAACCCATACCCTTGACCCTGTGACGTTACAGTCACACCGTCACTCTTCACTACATATACCAGTCAATCTGGCCTTATGCCTTCCCTTTAGCTTGAGCTTCCCTGCAACATCCGTCTAGTACCTTGCCAATAGACCTCATTGCTCAACCCTTGAATTCCCCCACCTCTACGAGTCTCGTTCAACTCTTGAGTGAACCTTGACGCTTGGGAATCTCACCCTCGCATACTCCCTCGACTGCGACACTCCTCGTCACCTCCCCGTTGTCATTATCCTTGACGATTGACCCCACAACCCGCCTAGGTGGATAACAGTAAGGCTACGTGCGACCCTACCAGGGCCACATGTAACAGTGTCCCATTCACGCTGACATTCCATGGACTATGCTCCATATATATCCTCTTGTAGCCTGTATTTTTCCTTTGTTCTCGTGCTACTGAGAACCTCCATATGTCGCTCTTGAGAGGCCTGCTCATAGTTCTCTCTTTCTTTCATATTCGTGTTCTACACAAATCCTTTTATTACACCTTTCTCCTTCTTACAGATATTCAGATTGGTGGATCTCTCTATCTGTCTTATGGTATGAATACATAAGGCACATTACATGTCAACAACCTCCATGTAGTTCGACTACTGTTTAGCCAACTGCCTCCATGTAGTTTACACTATGGCTAGTTGTCTTACTCTCGTCTCACTATGGTTAGTTGCCAAGTATAGTCTTTAGCTTAGTTCTACCTACGGCACCTCACCTAGTTAGCACTAATAATCATATTACCTTTACTTCTCATGTCTTCGCTCTACCATTAAGTGAGCACTTCACACTACGGCCAGCCTGCCCTCGTGTGTCTACACTCAGACCCTCAGACCTACTAGTCAAGCTAGACAGCGGTTACTTTTGACCCATCTACACTCGTAGCAGAACCCATGACCCAGCATCCCTACGGCTGGTCCTATGTTGTTGTATATATGAACGACCAACTCTCTCATCCCTACTAGGTGTTAGTAGATTTGCGTGCGACCCTACCCAAGGCCATGTGTAATAATATATACTACAGGGGCTAGTAGCTACTATATAGTACTTATGTGATGTAAGTCTCACACTAACTGCAGTAGCTAATACTAAGTAGTTCAACACTCCCCCTTGCTAAGTGTATTACTATATGTAAGCATGTCTCAGTAGAAGATTAATCTGAGTTGAGATCAGAACTTCTCAAACTTAACAAATCTGAGATTTTTGGTAAACATGTCAGCAGGGTTATTTGATCCATCTATGTAGAAGACTTGAATTTTGTCCATAGCAATAGCATCATGAACAAAGTGAAAAAGAATATCAATGTGCTTGGATTATTTCTCAGTGATTGGATTGTTGGCCATGATAACAGAGCCTTGGTTGTCACTGGAAACTGGAACTAGTCGGAAGTGATATCCAAGTTCTGCTAGTAGTGATCTAATCCAAATGACTTGGCGAGAGCAATCGCTTAAAGCCATGTATTCTGCTTCTGTAGAGGATAGAGTAATGGTCTTCTGGGCATAGATGTTCCAACTAAAGATACCATTTGCCAGCTTGATGAAGAAGCCAGTCTGGGATTGACATGTGATAGGATCAGAAGCCCAATTGGAATTGGTACAGGCATTGAGTCCTAGACCTGAGTTCCCATCGTAGATCAAAGCATAATCTTTTGTGCCACCTAAGTAATGGCAGATATGTAGAGCCTTGTCTAGATGTTCTTGGGAGGGGTTTGC
>JBBPTX010001392.1:0-10514 GCA_038094595.1 Pulveroboletus aff. annulatus
TTAGAAAGCAAACGAGTACCTGCGCGGTGAGGGATAAGCACGCTTACAAGATGGGTGGAAAGTCGTAGAACGACATGGAAGGTGGCGAAGTAAGCGTGAGAAAAGAGATAAATGTCAGTTCGTAATGCTAAGTAAAGAAAAAGAGTAGACCCTGCAGCGAATCGTAACATTACCCCCTTAGTAACTCCGAAGCTACGGCGAGGACTTCTTACAATTCCCGAAAAGCAGGTCCGGGGGAACCGGTGACGTTAGCATATCCAACGTCGTCTAACTCGTCTTGGTCTTCCACGGAAAATCCCTCAATGGGGGAGGAAGGGGGAAGGTGGTAAGACTGTTGCGAGGAGGACGAGGAGTTTCGAGACGAACGGCGGGAATTGCTGGTTCGTTGGACTATCTGTCCATTCCGGAATGCGGCTTGGGGTCGGCGAGGACGAGAGGAAGGAGAAGCGCATGGGGTGGCGGCGGTGGATGAGATACGAGAGGCGAGAGAACGAGGTGGTCCTGGGCATCGTGCGAACGAATGTCCGGGGGCACGGCGGTTACATCCCCGACAGGTATACTGTTGACAAGATAGCTGCGTATGGCCTAGACACTGGCAAGTGAAGCAGCGTTGGTTGAAGCGGGGGTGCCCGATGAAGATACGATCTCTGCCGTTGCGGCCGGTCCACCAATCGGTGAGGGTTTGTCTATGGATGGGCGACCCATCCCTGAGTACGACGTCGCCAAGTCCTCGACCAGTGGCGGCTAGATCTCGGAAGTGGTTGTCTACGTCAAGGAGGAAGGTATCATACCCTGATTGAAACCCATGGGAGTAAAGGGAGTGACGCGCGTGGTAGACGTAGTCCATCATGGTCCTGCCGAGAGTGGTGTGAGGGAATACGGGTCCAGACCCGGAGATGAAGGAGGCGATGCGGTTTAGCTGCATGGCCGTATCGAACCAAGTGTAAAGAGGGGAGCCTTCAGCGGCATAAACACTAATAGGTACGCGGAGGCGATCGTCAGATAAAAACATGTGGAAGCGGACGTATTCCTCATCGGTAAACCGTTCTTCCCGGAGACGGTTGGTATGACGGTGTCCGGAGACGTCGAGGGGGACTTGAGTGTCCCATCCTGAGTGGACTTCGAGAGAGTCGGAGCTGGGGGCTCGGACTAGGGCAGGGCGGTGAACGCCTAGGAAGGAAGGAGGTCCGGGAGAAGGTTCCCAATGGGGCGGAGGGGTAAACGCTGGAGAGGTCTGGATCCGGCCAGAGACGGGAGAGACATGGGAGGCGGGAACTGCACCCACAAGAGTGGTGAAGTTGACTGGCTGTGGGGCGGTGGGGAAAGTAGGAGAGACCCTCTCGGGGTCAGTAGCGGGAAGACGGACGGTGTTCGGGTTGGTGGATGGAGCGGCAGCAGGGGAGTCGACATGGTTGGAGAATTCGATAGCCATGAGTAACAGGTGGAAAGGTTTTATCTGCGGCGTGGTGGGCGTGCGGATGAGGGAGAGAACGCGGTGGGGTGTCGTTTTTTATAGTCGTCGAGAATCTCCGACGAATGTTTTAAATTCCGCTCGGGTTCCCAGGAATCTTCTTCGGCAGAGTACCCTTTCCATCGGATCAGGTACTGACGAGACGACGGCATGCCACGATGCCGTAGGATCGCTTCGATTTCGTATTCTTCTTGTCCTTCGACAAGGTCCGAAGGTGGCGTAGGGAAGTTCGGGCCGTGTACGGGGTTTTCGCGATAGGGCGATAAGAGGGAAGCGTGGAACGTGCTGTGGATTTTCCACGTCAGTGGGAGTCGGAGGCGATAGGTGATCGGGGATAGGACGTCGGTGATAATAAATGGTCCTTCGCGTTTCGCGGCGAATTTCGGATCTTGGACGGATCTCTTCAGGTTTCATGCTTCTAACCATACTTTGTCTCCTTTCGTGAAGGGTTTGAACGTGGAACGGGTTCTAGCCGCCATTGTTTGGCGGGCGAGTTCGTGGGCGGCGAGGGCTTCATCTCGCAGAGCGGATAGGTTTCGAAGCCGCTCTTCAACGGCGGGGATCTTGGTTTCGGCGATGACCGAGGGAAGGGCGCGGGGTTCGTACCCCATCATGAGAAGGAACGGGGATTTGCCGGTGACGGAATGTGGGCGGTGATTGTGGGTGAATTCGGCGTGGGAGATATGATCAGACCAGGAGGAGGGGAGATCCCCGCAATAGATGCGGAGATATGTCTCGATTTCTTGGTTTACTCGTTCGGTTTCGCCATCGGTTTGAGGGTGATACGCTGTGGAAAGGGAGAGATCGTAGCCGAGGAGGCGTCCGAGTTCTTTGGCAAAGGAGGAGGCGAATTGAGGGCCTCGATCAGAGATGACTTTGTCGTAAAGGCCGAACCGTTTGTAGACTTTGTGGAAAAAGAGATATGCGATCCCTTCAGCAGTGACGGTTTTCTTCGTAGGGCAAAGAATTACCCCCTTAGTAAGGCCGTGGTCCACCACGACCAAAAGACTGTCGAACCCCCCGGAAAGAGGGAGGTCAGTGATGAGATCACAAGTGATCTGTTGAAAAGGGCGGGAGCAAGAGGAGGGGATTGGAGTGAGCGGAGGGGAGGACGGATGGGTATTAGCCTTGTGTTGCTGGCAAATGGTGCAGCCTTCAACGTAGGAACGAACAAAGGTGGCGAGACCCGGCCACCAAAAGTCAGCGGCAACGAGCTGGCAGGTTTTGAGGAAGCCGGGGTGTCCGGCAGAGGGGTGATCATGGCATCGGGCAACGATGGAGCGTCGGAGGGGTTGGTCATCAGGGACATAGACGCGGTCCTGGTAGAGGAGCACGCCGTCATGGTACTGCCAGTCCGAGAGACGGGAACGAGCAGCAGGGGGAATACAACCTTCGATTTCCCGGAGTTTATGGAGAATGAGGTTGTCAGAGGTGGAGGCGGAGGAGATGACCGAGGAAAGGGCGGAGTCGATGATACGGACGAAAAGGGAGTCGGGAAGGAGGGTGACGCTGATGTTGTCATCATCAATGTGCGGGAGAAGATCTGGGCGGCGAGAGAGGGCGTCAGGACCCGCGAGGTGGGATCCGGGGACGTGGGTGATGTGGTAGTCGAAGTCTGCGAGGTCCAGCATCCAGCGGGCTTGTCGACGGTTCAGGTCTTGGGGGCGGCGAAAGTACGTGAGGTTTTTGTGGTCGGTGAAGACCGTTACGGGGAACGGGGAACCGTGGAGGTAGTGTCGCCATGCCTTGAACCCGCGAAGGACGGCAAGGAGTTCACGATCGTGAATATCGTAATTTCGTTCGGCGGGGGCGAACGTCTGAGAGAGGTAAGAGCAAGGGTGCCAGTCACCGTTAGAGTCGGTTTGGAGAAGGATCCCTCCGGAGGCATATTTAGAGGCATCTGTGGCGATGGCAAAGGGGCGGGTGACGTCGGGCATGAAGAGGACTGGTCGTCGTGTAAAGAGGATTTTTAACCGCTCGAAGGCGATTTGGCGGGCGGGTGACCAGTCCCATGGCTGGGTTTTCTTAGTAAGGTCAATGAGGGGGCGAGCGATATCCGAGTATCCCGGGATAAATTTCCGATAGAAGTTGGCAAACCCTAGAAACGAGCGGACATCTTTGACTTTCTTCGGGATAGGCCATTTTGCAATCCCGTCAAGTTTGACGGGATCCATGGCGAGTTGTCCTTCTTTGACGATCATTCCGAGGTATTCAACTTTGGGGACGGCGAAGTTGCATTTCTCCAGTTTGAGGTGCAGATCGAGTTCAGTCATTCGTTGGAGGACGTGGCGGGTTCGTTCAGTGTGTGTGTCGTCGTCAGGAGAGAAAATGAGGAGGTCGTCCATGTAGATAACGAGCCATCCTTCAGCGATCATGTCTTGGAAGGAGTCATTCATAAATCGTTGAAACGTGGCGGGGGAGTTGGTCATTCCAAAGAACATGACCAGGGGTTCGAAGAGTCCTTTGTGAGTAAGGAACGCTCCCTTCCATTGATGCCCATCCTTGATCCTGACGTTGTTATATCCCCAACGGACGTCGAACTTTGTGAAAACACGGGCGCCCCTGAGTTTGTCAAGAAGATCTGTGATGAGGGGAAGGGGGTAGGCGTCGTGAACGGTGTGTTCATTGAGGTAACGGTAGTCTTGGCAGGGGCGAAGCTTCCCATCTTTTTTCTTGACAAAGAAGAACGGAGAAGCCTGGGGGGAGGTGGAAGGACGGATTTTCCCGGCGGCGAGATTCTCTTCCAAAAAGTCCTCGGTGGCTTTCTTTTCGTCCGGGGTCAGGGGGTAGAGTTTCCCTATCTTTGGGACGAAGGAATCTTTGACATTGATTTCGTGGTCGTAAGGGCGAGAAGGAGGGAGGAAGTCCACCATTTCTTTTGAAAAGACTGAGGTGAAGTCTTTGTAGGCGTCTGGGAGGGTTACTGTGGGTTTTGCTTTTTCGGCAGCGGCGGCGAGCTCAGTGGCGGTGGTTATTTTTGCGACAAGTTTCGGATGTGTCCGATGATATCTGGACCCAGAGCGTGTGATTCGTTGACAGGCGTAATGGTGGAGGGCTGATTTTACGTAGTGTCCGCCGTCAGGGAGGTCTAGAAAGATCGAAAGGGCGTGGTTTGGGATAGTTTCCACCAGGGTGTGTTGCGGGGGTGGCGGAGGAAGTTTCTGTGGGAGGCGTTCGTTGTGTCGCTTGGTGTCTTGGGCGAAGGAATGGTAGAGCGCAGCAGATTCGTCGATCTCTTCTGAGATGGAAAGTGTCCTGGCTGTCCAGTTGATGTCTGGGTTGGTGGCGCGAAGCCATGGTGATCCGAGGATAACGTTTTCATTTCCACAGTGCATTACATGGAATAGTACTTGTTGGGCGACGCCTTCGATGTTGATGAAGAGGGAAGAGGTAAACTGGATTGCTCCTTTGGCGTTTATCGTTTGGTCTACATTTCGTACCGAAATGGGTTTCGGAAGTTTGTTCAAGGGTAATCGGTGTTTTCGAGTGAAGCCCCAGTCGAGGCAGTTGATGTCTGCCCCACTATCAACGAGGGCATGGGTGTCGATGGTTTTCATTGTGTGCGAGGGGTCTATGAGCTGGAGGGGAATACGCATAGATTTTTTTGACTGGGATAAAAGTACTGGAGCACACGTAAACGAGGAAGGGGCTGACGTCAAGGCAGTCTTCCTTTCTAAAAATCCACAACGACTCGTCCAACCGCTTCTTCGTCGTCGCCGTCTTCGTCTTCTTCGATTTTAGCGAGCGAAGGGAGGTCATCATGTTCTTCTTCTACTTTTTGGACCGTTTTCTTCGGTTTTAGGGTGTTTGGGAATCCGGGGCATTTGGGTGACATATGCCCTTTTTGTCTGCAACGGAAGCATTGTCCTTCTCTTATACACTTCTTTCTTTCTTCCGGGGTGAGCTTGGCAAGCCGGACGACGTCTACGTCCATGGCATTGGGGTCTTTGGCGGGGGTAGGGGTGGAGTATTGGTGGTACGTGGTGCGGGTAGGGGTTCTGTGGCGAGCGGCGATTTCTTTTGCTCGGTCCATGTGTGTCTGGAAGGTTACGGCCTTTTTGAGCCACGAGTCGATGGTGGTGGGGACGGTCTCCATCGCGAGGATGCGACGCATGAGGGGTTCTGGGATGGCGGCAGAATAATAGCCGATTAGGACATTATGGTCAGTGATGCCAGCGATGGCGTAGTGATTTTGAAACTGAGCGTTGTACTCAGTGAGCGAAGGGGAGTATCCGCCACTCTTGGTGACGGTCATGCGGGTGGTGGTAAGCCAGGCGATGGCGTTACCCGTGGTGTCATAGTGTTTGAACGCCTTGAGGAATTCGTCGCGGAAATTTTCCCAGGAACCCATGGAGATGGATCCGTCGTTGGCGATTTTTGAGGCACGGAAGGTGTTGGCCCATGTAAGTGCAGGTCCTTTGGTCATGTATGACAGCGCAAATGCTATCTGTTTCGGGGCGGAGTTGTAGACATCGGCGTTGACGTTTAGGTAGAAGACGACGGAGTCGAGCCAGTATTTGGCTGTTTTGTAGTTGCCATCGTACTTCTCGGGAGTGCCAATACGGAGTTCGACAGGTTTGGTAGTCATTGGTGGGATCGGGGGAAAGATATGGCCGGTTTGGTGACGAGGGGTAGGGGACGGGGGCATAGGGGGATGAGGGATTTGCAGAGAAGCAGTCAAGTGGTGGGAAAGGTCGCGGGTGGCGTTTTCTTCGTCTGAGTCAAGGAGGGGTTCGTCGGGGTCTTCTTCCCAGAAGTCTGGGTTGGGTTCGTCTGGAGTGTCAGAGGAATCTGAGTGGTGGGTTTGAGGGGGTTCTCGTGGGTTCCAACGAGAGTCGGTAGTTCGAGTGTGGCGAGAGGTCGAAATGATGGGCGTACGTGATAGTGCGTGGCGAGTGGCAACCTAGTTCTTTTGTTATGCGTGGCCCTTGGGTATGGTCGCGCGTAGATCTACAAGGCTTAGGAGGATGGAGTCGTGGAGCGACGGTCGTGAATATCCATCTGAGGGGGGTCGGCCATGGGGTTGCCGAGTCTGGGTCTACCAGGCAAGATGCGCGGTAGTCGAAGGTAACCTATGTCACACAGACAATAGGGTCAAGGGTTTGGGGTAAGGCACACTTAGATGCGAGGAGCGTCGGTGTGTGAAGCGTTCACTCTAGTGTAGAACGAAGACACGTAGAATTGCTAGAGCTAACTAGGCGATAGCCATAGGTAGAACTAGGTTAAGGAAGAGAAACGAAAAGCCTTGTTAAAGAGTTTATATATGAAGGGAAAAGTGTGACGGTAACGCGTCACGTAGTTAAGGGCCGGCGTGGGAAACAGCGTGAGAAGAGCGGAAGCCAATAGCGAAACCACGCATGTGAAAGAAGCATAAGGGCCGGCGCATACGGTGAGAGAAGTTTAAAGGGTAAACGAGTACCTGCGCAGTGAGGGATAAGCATGCTTACGAGATGGGTGGAATGTCGTAGAACGACATGGAAGGTAGCGAGTTAAGCGTGAGAAAGGGATGAGTGTCAGTTCGTAATGTGAAGTAGAGAAAAAGAGTAAACCCTGCAGTGAATCGTAACACCTCCTTTGTTCGCGCTTACGTTGAGGGCTCTGCCGTGTGCCAGCGCAACAAGGCGAATACTCATCCTACCACTCCCCCACTAGTCCCTATCCCGTCCTCTTGCTCTCGCCCTTTCCAGCAGATCTCCTGCGATTTGATCACCGATCACCCTCTGTCCGGGGGGTTTGATTCCTTATTGGTCATGGTGGACCACAGCCTTAATAAGGGGGTAATTCTTTGCCCTATGAAGAAGACTATCACCACGGAGGGCATAGCAGCTCTCTTTTTCCACAAAGTCTATCTCCGCTTTGGGCTCTATGAGAAAGTAATCTCTGACCGCGGTCCACAATTTGCCTTCACCTTTGCCAAGGAACTGGGCCGACTTCTCAACTATGATCTCTCCCTTTCCACCGCATATCACCCTCAGACTGATGGCGAAACTGAACGCATCAACCAAGAGGTCGAGACTTATCTCTGTATCTACTGCAGAGATCACCCTTCTACTTGGTCCGATCATATTTCCCATGCAGAATTCACACACAACCACTGCCCCCATTCCGTTACCGGCAGGTCCCCATTTTACCTCATGATGGGATATGAACCCCGTGCCCTTCCTTCGGTGATTGCCAAAACCAACATCCCCACAGTCGAATCCCATCTCAAGGAATTAACTGCCCTACGAGATGAAGCCCTCGCTTCCCATGAACTTGCGCGTCAAGTTATGGTGTCCAGGTCTAAGTCAAAATTCGTGCCTTTTGAGAAAGGGCAGCGAGTTTGGCTGGAGGCAAGAAACCTTAAAAGATCCATCCAAGACCCAAAGTTCACCGCAAAACGCGAGGGCCCCTTTGTTATCTCTGACGTTATTTCCCCTGTCTCCTATTGCCTCCGACTCCCACGAACGTGGAAAATCCACAACACGTTCCATGCCTCCCTGCTATTGCCCTATCACGAAAACGACGTACATGGCCTGAACTTCCCCACACCACCTCCGGATCTTATTGAAGGACAAGAAGAATACGAAATTGAACGAATCATATGGCATCGAGGAATGCCATCAGCCCGTCAGTACCTGATCTGATGGAAAGGGTATTCCGCCGAAGAAGAATCATGGGAACCTGAGCGGAACTTGAAACATTCATTGGAGTTGCTAGACGATTATAAAAGACGACACCCCCATGCCTTCTCTCTTTCATCCACTCGCCCACCACACCGCAAACAAACCCTCTCCATCTTCTACTCATGGCCATCGAATTCACCAATGTCGACACCCCTGCTGCCGCGCCCTCCACCAACCCCAGCGCAGTCCGTCTTCCCTCTGACGACCCCAAGAGGGTCTCTCCTACTCACCCTGCCGCCCCACAGCCTGTCAACTTCGCCACTCTTATTGGCGATGTTCTCCAGTCCCACGTCTCCCCCGTCTCTGGCAGGATCCAATCCTCGCCAACGTTTACACCTCCGCCCCATCGGGAACCTTCTCCCGAACCCCCCTCATTCTTAGGTGTCCACCGCCCCCAGCTCGTTCATGCCCCTAGCTCAGACTCTCTCGTCACTCACTCCAGATGGGACTCCCAAGTCCCCTTAGACGTCTCTAACCACTGCCACACCAACCGGCTTCGGGAGGAACGGTTTACCAATGAGCATTACGTTCGCTTCCATTCACTTATGTCTGACGACTGCCTTCAGGTCCCTATTAGTGTTTATTCTACCGATGGCTCGCCCATCTTTACTTGGTTCGAATCTGCGATGCAGTTAAATCACATTGCCACCTTTGTCTCTGGCTCTGGCCCGGTTTTCCCTCATACCACGCTTGGTAGGACCATGCAGGATTTTATCTACCATGCGCGTTACCAGTTGTACTCACATGCCTTCCAAATGGGCTATGATTCCTTCCTTCTCGACATTGATAACCACTTCCGAGATCTTGCTGCCGCAGATCAAGGACTTGGCAACGAAGTCCTATGGGATGGATCGCCTATTCACAGGCAAACACTCAACAACTGGTGGACTGGTTGAAATGGCAGAGATCACATATATCCTGGACACCCCCGTTTCAACCAACGGTGCTTCCAGTGTCATTGTCTAGGGCATACCAAGCTGTCTTGCCAGCAACATACCTGTACTGGGTGTTGTCGCCGTGCCCCTGGACATTCTCTTGCCCACTGCCCGGGTGCATCTCGCCCTCTCATTTCTCGCCTCACCTCTCCCCGCGCTCAATCCTCCTCCACACAAATGTCCACACCTCGCCACCCCCAAGCCGCGTTCTGCAACGGACAAATCGTCCGTCGAGCCACCCCCCGCTGTACCTCTCATCAATCTTCCTCCTCCTCTCATCAATCATATCATCCTGTGCCATCCTCACCGTGCATCCCCTCTCCTTATGAGGATGGAGATGAACTAGACGACGTCGGCTATGCCAACATCACCGGCTCCCTGGGACCTGCTTTTCGGAACTTGTAAGGAATCCTCGCCGTAGCTTTGGGTTACTAAGGGGGTAATGTTATGATTCGCTCGCAGGACGAACATTTTTTCCTTCCTTTCTCTTTCGGACTAATACTTCTCCCTTCCCACGCTTAACCTTGTTCCTTCCATGTCATTCTACAACATTCCATTCATCTCATAAGCATGCTTATTCCTCCACCACGCAGGTACTCTTTACCTTCTGATCTTCTCACGCCGTGTGCACCGGCCCTTAACATCTCTTTCTCATGCATGGTTTTGCCATTGGCTTCTCCATTCTGACACCACTTCCCACACCGGCCCTTAATCTTTGTGACACATAACTGTCACACCTTTACTTCGCTATATAAACCCTTCAACAGGGCCTTTTGTCTCTTCTTCTTAGCTTAGTTCTACCTACAGCTTGCTGCCTAGTTAAGTACTAAGCAATCTATTGTCTTTACTCCTCGAGTCTTCGCTCTACCATTAAGTGAGCGCTTCACACTACAGCTCACCCACCTTCATGTATGTCTACCTCTTGACCCTTCGACCCGCTAGTCAAGCTAGACTGCAGTTACCCAGACCCGTCAAACACTTTAGATGGTACCCTTGACCCTACATCCCTACGGCAGGCCCCCGTCTTCGTCGACACGAACGACCGAACCCCCTTTGACCCTGCTAGGCATTAGTAGGTCTACGTGCGACCATACCCACGGCCACGCGTAACAGCAACAAGCTTCGGGTGAGTTTGGTGGTATCTGTTACAGCTATATATTTTTCGCGCATAAGGACACTTTCTCTATCTTATCAAGGGAAAACCTGACCTAGACACTGTGCTAGACACAGGGGATCTACGGGCCCTTCCAGATCTGTGGGCTTCACTTTACCTCTTCATCTTTCGCCCCACAGATCACAGCACATATTTAATACCTTGTGATCATCACAGACCTCACATCAGTCACCCCATCACTGTGATGTGATCCCTTATCTTTAATTACCGTTGACATCTTCCATTCTACCCACCTGCAGCAGATCAACGGCTGGTAACCTCATGTACTT
>JBBPTX010001393.1:0-10491 GCA_038094595.1 Pulveroboletus aff. annulatus
AATTTATACGATCATTGAGCTCTGTGAGTTGCGTGCGAAGGGATGAATGGTCAACTCCCGTAGATGAGTCAGCAAGACAGAGCGTCATCTGCAATTGGAGACGTTCAGAACGGAGGGCTTGAAGATGATTGAAGGTGTTTTGGGCGTTGTTAGATAGCCGAACAGACTGAAAGAGGCTCGTCATAGCACTAGCCGTGCGGACCGACTGGTCTGCTATCCTGTCAATGTTTCCCTGCAGGCCCCTGCAAATGGAGTCCATGGTTCGCATGAACGTGGATCCAGCTTGTTCTACTTGATGAAGGCGAGCATCAATGCGACGAAACTCTGTATTCCGCACTGCAGAAGTTGTAGACATTCCAACTTCCATAAAGGCAGGATCACGGGGCATACCCATCGTATTGAGTTTGTAGAGCAGGTAAGGCTTCGTTGGTCCACGCTGGCGAGCAAAGAAATCACGATCCGGATTGAAAGCGTCAAAAGAGTCACGAAGAAACGTTGATGCTTGAGTGAGCTGCTTGAAGATAACGCAATACACATCCCCGTCTAGAGCCATGCGACTGGATGCGATTACATCGCCATAACGCTGGCGAATGTAGCGATTAATAGTTTGGTGAGCGCGATGATACTCTCGGCAACGGGGTATGGCAACTTCGTCAGGCCAAAGGGGTTGTATGAAGCGGTGTTGAGAGGCGCGATGAGTCCGACGATCGATGATAGGAGGGTGGTTTCGGAGCCATCGAACATCGTCGTGTCGCAGCAAGTCGTACATTACGCAATAGCGACCGGTCCTACGGGAAACGAAACTTGCCTGGAAATCCACGTCATGAGAGCGCAAATACTCGTTGAGACGAGGACGCAGTTGACGAGCGGCATATTCATCCTCGGCAGTGAAGAAAACACGTCGTGATCGGTCATCTCCATCATTGACCTTCCAGTCAGCATGTAAACCTCGACGCCGGAAGATTTTCATCAGCAACTGCAGCCAATCTGCGCGTGGTTCCGGCGACCCAGAAGGATCAATGGCGACGTATACATAGTCGAGTGGACGACAGTCGTTGGGTGCGTTAACGACCAGTGGGGGCAACCGATCTTCCATGGGGGCGGACCGATTGTAATCAGAAACGACACGGAAGAAATGGGCGCGAGCAGATTGCACATCGGAGTGATCAAAGCCAGATATCGTTACCTGGTATCCAAGAGTGTCTGGGAGGCCATCGTCAGGTGGAGGGGACTCTGAGCGAGTCCGCTTGAAATCGGGTGGCTCAGCTGGATCCAAGTTGAAAAGTTTCCGTTTCCTCATGATGACTCGGATGTTGGAGAATGCAGTGATCCACGCTAGAACTTGTTAGTGCAATCTGGTAGTCACGCGACATCAAACACGTGATTCCGCATATATAACACCACCCTGTCTTTGTTCTCTGTCGACTACCAAGATGGCCTACTGCAGTGACTGCGACCGCTACTTTGACCGCTGGTCCTCGTACGTTCAGCACATGCTAAACTCTTCTTCTCACAACTACTGCGGGTACTGTGACGAGGACTTTGGCTCCATGCTGGCTCTCGAAGAGCATTGGGTCCAGAGTCCTAGTCATCACTACTGTCGCCCATGTGGCAGACACTTTGTCGATGACGATGCGCTAGTAGAGCACTATCTCGACGCACATGACTACTGCGGGCAATGCCGTCGGATCTTTCGCAGTGAACATGGTCTGCACGAGCACAATCGACAGTGCCACTTCTACTGCGTTGCATGCCGGATCGTTTTCAAGTCCGAGAGCAACCTGCGCGCTGTGAGTGTATGGTCTTGTATGGTCTTGACGAGCGACTGACATTTTATTTAGCACTTGAAGTCGAGCGTGCACCAACCCAAGGATGTGCCGTGTGCATTCCAACACCGTGGTTGCACGCAGTACTTTGTCAGCAAATCAGCAATGATACTTCATCTCGAAGCCGGGAAATGCTTGTCGGGTGTCGATCGCGAGATGGTCAATCGATGGGTCCGGATGCAAGATCGCCACAACGTTGTCACCATTCCATCGCGACTTCTTACCAATGGTGGCGAGTCCTCCAAATATTACGCCACAAACCGGTCATGGAACGGTGCTGCGTGGGAGTGTGTGCTCTGCCACAACACTTTCCGGACGCTCGACGCGCTCAACCGTCACCTCGCCAGCCCGAGGCACCAAGAGAAGGCGTTCCACTGCCCCCTTTCAACCTGTCAAATGAAGTTCAACACTCTCAGTGGCTTGTGCCAGCATGTGGAGAGCGAGAGTTGTGGTATACTGAGGTTCAGGGTCGTGCGCGATGGGATGGATCGTTTGTTGGATGGTATGCAAAGATTGCGAATCCAAGGTGAGTCGGGTGTAGTTTTTTTCCGTCAACATTGCACTGAGTATAAAATCAAGCCGCTGCCTACTAGTCGGTAGAGCGTCTCCGGGATCAAATTTTCAAACGCGAAACTCGTCGTACCTGTTACCCAAACATACTTTTATTTTATTTCTACCGACAAAGTTTATGTTAATGGATTTCGATCTGGCAGGGGGATTTGGGGAGGTAAGGTACCTGAAGGACGTGATCAGCACAGAAGACCTTTGGAGACCAGATGGTGCAGTTGGCGGGGCTTTGATCGAGGCTAAGCATGATATGGACATGTTACACCACATCGAACAATGTGTTCTGCAGAAACATTTTCCGTGTGCTTGACGCACTTGACCGTCATCTCGCGAGTCCGAAGCACCACGAGAAGATGTTCTGTTTCCCTTCTTTCGGCCTGCGTTATGAAATTCCACTCTCAACGCCTCGTCAAGGTTATGAAACCAAACGCGGTGGAGCATTACGGGAATTGGATGCAAAGTTTGCTGGTGGTTTGTTATTTGGATGTATCTTAATTTTCATTTTGCTATTGTGGTTCGGTTGGCGTATAATTGGATCTCAAATATTCGGGGATCACACTGGCATACCATTTCGGGACCTACAACGAATATCCGCATTGTCTCCAACTACCACCAACTTGCAAGTTCCAAGCCATCCTCGATATCCCGCCTAGCCACACCAGCCAACATGGATGGCGTCAAAGCAGCCAAGCAGGTTGACTGATGACTTTAGCGGATTCAGGGCTCACCACGTAGTTTCACAGGAAACGAAAACTCACAGACAAATCGATCCCGAATGCATTTGCCCAGTTTCCCGAGTTTGCGCAAGAGTCCAGAATGTATCAGGGCTTGCTGGAGATGGAGAAGAAGCTGGATTGGACAGTGACGCGGAAGAGAGTCGAGGTTCAGGACGCGTTGGCGCGAAACCCGACCGTATGTGCCAGTTATGTGAGCTCCATGAAGTGTTTATGCGGACTTCGGTAGACCACACGGACACTGAGGGTGTTTGTCGGTCACACGGTATCTGGTCAACCGTGGCAAGTCGGTGATACTGATGGTGAAAGCGGTACTGTGAATTTTGAAACCGGACAAGGGATTCCGGCGTGGTCACTAAAGATTGAGGGGCGTCTCCTCGAAGTATGTTTAAGTCACACTCTGCGGTTCTCTCCCGTGTGCTGACGGCCGTAGCCTCCAAATCAACGCTCTCGAGACAAGGTTACACCTCGCAAGTTTTCAACGTTTATCAAGAGGATGATAGTGGAACTCGATCGTGATCCCCATTTGTACCCGGATGGCAACATTGTCGAGGCACGTCACGAGCATTGTATGCTTTCTTTTTCTGACCGAGAATGTTTGTAGTGGCCACGACCACAGGGTGTTCAGCCTCCACTTGACGGGTTTACGATCAGACGGATGGGGGATCAACCAACTCGGGTTCGGATCCTGATGCATCTCGAACAGAACCCAGAACAATATAAACTTAGCCCCGATTTATGTGAGTCCGGTCATATCCTTCTTTGCAATAGCTGACATTGGCCTGCCAGCTTATGTATTGGGAGTTAAAGAAGAGAGTCGGATAGGTGTCATACAGACGCTATGGAACTATATCAAGCTCAACGGCTTGCAAGACAAAGTTGACCGGCGGAGGATCAGGGCAGATGACTTTTTGCGTCCAGTTCGTGAATACCGCCGTGACACTGTTAATTCCACCTGAAGATCTTTGTTTTCTAGATCTTTGGAGCAGACTCGATCATATTTCAACAGCTACCTGAGCTGGTCAACCGGCACCTTATGCCTCCGGATCCCATAATCCTGTATTACACATTTAATCCCGCAGTTCCGCCACCGGAGCGACCATCTGCCTGGGATGTGGAGGTCAAAATGGAAGACACCGCAGTGAAGAATCGAATGGCGGTGATTGTACAGTCGACCAAAGAGAGTACGCAAGATATGAGCAAATTGGATGACGAGGTGGAGCCTCTTGCTCCTTGTTCCGCCAATTTGATCTGACGTACAGCCACCATTCTTAGATTTCACTCCTTGCGCAGTCATTGCATAATTCGCACTCGAAGCGGGTATTCCTGCAAAGTTTCGCGGACGACCCGGCGAAATTTATCCAGACGTGGCTGGAATCACAGTCGCGCGATCTGGAGAGTGTTCTTGGAAGTGGGCCAAGCGAAGGTGCGACAATTCGTGCCGAAGAGCTGCGGCGGAGCGATTTCTTCCGACTTCCGTGGGTGGAGGAAGCTGTTGCGATACAGGAGGGGATGCGACTGGCGTCAAAGCCATGATTAGCTTTGTGTTTGTTGAGACTGTTGCAATTTGTAACCAGGTTGTTACCTGCCAAATGTGGCAGAAAATGGACTGATCTCGGCGCTGGCTGTACACCTGCTACTAATTCATTATCATGATCGACCCGGACAAGGCCGACGTCCCGAATAAAAATCAGGCCACTGCTGCTGAAACGCGGCTAATTGTTCTCTAGCAACGTATCCATGGCCAGCAAACAGGTGGGTCGATGTATTGATACTTCGTGTACTATTAACTAACTCCTTTGCCTAGCTTGGGAAGTTGAGACAGGTTCGTTGCCATGTCTGTTTGCATACGTGGCCCTCACGACATGGTTGCGGGACCAGTGGGCGGGCGAAAAGATATCCTCTCGCGAAAAGACGGTCGTCGTCGAGGACGAGCTCAAGGAGCTAGAGCAAGATATTGAGCTGAGGAAGCAAGGCCTCGTCCGGTACGCGCTAAGCCATGTTGGCAGACGCCCATCTCACTCGCCGCCGGCACGCATCAGGTTACAGGCAGCTTCGGAAGAATATCACCATGTACTTTCAAAGAAGAAGGACTCGCCGTCGTCTGGGGAGACAGAGAAGCTCATGCCGCTCGACGCGCTTGGGATCGTCATGGTCACACACGGGGAGGAGTATGGTGACGACTCCGCCTTTGGTGAGTGTCTGCCGGGTTGGAACGGTGGTGGCCGACTCAGCGGGAGGCACTCTAGGGACGTGTCTCGTCGCTCTGGGCAGGGCGCACTGCAAGATCGCTACACTTCAAGAAGCGTACGGACTTACGTTTCGAGATACGTTCATCTCGTCGTGCGAAAAGTACGTGCAAGATATCAAGGACTATGAGTACCAGCGTAAGAAACTGGACAGCCGTAGGTGAGTGGCACTGTTGGGCTGGTCACCGTCATACCCGTTTACCGTGACACTCAGACTAAGCTATGACGCGGCCATATCCAAGCTCGAAAAGATCAAGAGTAATAAGAAGGAGAAGGAGAAGGACAGACGGGAGGCGGAGGAGGAATTACAACGATGTCGACTACGCTTGTCAGTTGATCCATTCACTCTTCTCTTCATTCTTTGTTCACATGGAACTAGCGAGGAGACGTCTGAAGACGTACGCTCTCGCATTCAGACGATCCAGGAGAACGAGATCTTGCAGCTACGCGATCTGACCAGCTTCCTCGACATGCAACTCAATTACGCAAAGCAATACTTTGAGATATTGGACGAAGTCAAGGCTGGTTGGTGTGACGAGTTAGTGCCTCTTGGTGACTTCCAACCATATCGCTGACGTGTGAGCAAAAGGGCGACACTAACGAAGTTCGAGGGCATGAGGATCAACTCCCAATCACATGGTTTCGCCTCTGCCGACGATGCCAAGTACTCCACTATACGTTCCAATCGGTCCACCCATTCGAACCGCACTTCGTCTGTGGAGTCCGAGGATGACCCAAGCGTTCGTAACCTGGCACAACGCAAGTCTGATGCCGAAAAATCGACCATCTTCTCTCGACCTGCCTCCCGGGCATCCCGTAAGCGTTCTGACAGCAGCGCAGCTGCACTCGGGAACGAGAGTGTAACAAAAGTCGGAAAGAAGATGAACGTCACTGGCTGGGCTTCGAGCGCGGTCAGCACTATTGCGGGACGCGGAAAGAAAGATCGGGAGGCTTTCACTGCGTTGATGAATGAAGGCGAAGAAGAGGATGACGCGACCACCCCCGAAGTTTCGCGTCCGCCTAGCTCGTTCTCTCGCAAGTCACCCAAAGTCAAACCTGTAGAGTTACCCCTCGAATTAATGAAGACGAATGGTCGCATCCTGAAACCCCCTTCCCAGCAGGAGAAGAAACTTGTCAGGGCCTTGTACGACTTTTCCGGCTCGTCGGACGAGTTGTCTTTCAAGGCAGGCGATGAGATTACGGTAATTCAAGAAGTGCTCGATGATTGGTGGTTGGGGATGCGCACGGATGGTCGCAAGGGCCTATTTCCCTCGACGTATACCGAACCGGTCTTGGCGACGCATCGATCTTCACCATTTTTAGAACCCGATCATATCGCGAACGGAGGTCAATTAGATGACAACGATTCGATCAACGGCTACTTGAACCCTCCCCACACAGCGAATAGCCTCGGTTTTGATACTCGGAGCGTCGCGAGCATGGCCGCCGACGATGAAGAAGAGCGGCACTTGATGCCTGTGAAGCCATCTGACGAGGAAGACATCTTTTCTGCTCCCCGGGAGATCCCTCTTATTCCCGCACCTATCCTGTGGAATAGAACAAACTCGGATACCCCCAAGAGACCGCCGCCGCCGCCGCCGCCTCCGAGGCGGGCGACTGTGCTTGCCATCCCACCTCTCATACCCGAACGACGTCTGCCAACGGAAAGCCCGACCTCCGGGCGGGTTTACATGACGACGCCTGACGTGGCCTCGGGCCGGGATGTCTCGCCATTTGACAGTCTGGTTGACACATCCTCGCTTTGCGTCACTTTTGAGCAGCACCCCCTGGAGAGAAAGGGGCTGTGCAAAAACTGTTTCAGGATGCATTGAACGTGCATGAGATTCTTGAGATTGGACTCGAACAGGACTTTTGATTCTGATTTTGACCTGATTCTTTGTACGGATAATGTAGTAATGTAATGACGTTTGGTAAAACCATGCAATGCTGGCTTATTGGTGCCGATGATCGGACAGAGATATCTCAAATGCCTTACGTAATCACTGGAAGGCGGCCCGCCGACCAACAACTTGAAGGCATTGCCACTGACGAGACAACATCAACGAAGTTCAGCCTACTACTATTAAGTCAAGTAGTGGATTCAAGTAAAATTTTTCGTCACTTTATTGTTGACTTGCTTCTGACCCCGCAGGTGAAAGACTAGGGCAACCATGCTTGCAGGACTAGTACGCACAAGTCAGCATGACTCGGATGTGGTTCACCTTCTCCGGGTAAATGGATGGCTGGCACTTGTCATGCTCCTCAATGATTTTCATGATCTGCATGTGAGTTCAGATGGCATCCATAATCACCATCTCATGCTAATCATCACATTAGTTTGGTGATCTGGAATGACAACCACACCGTGCATGCTTGCTGCACTGGGTCACTGGGTCATATTGACTCAGATCAGGAAAGTAGGTTTAGCCTCAACCAGCTCTGAGAAATTTCCAGCCTTTGGCTAACAGCTAGACCCAACTAAATGGCTTTTTGGCTTTTCTTGGCTGCTACTTTGCAGATGGACATTAGGTATGATTGATGTTCTCAGGCTTTCCTCTGATCCATGTCTTATGTAGATGCATATGTGGGGAACTGGGTAGTTGGATGTGATTTTGTCCATCTAAAATGGACCACAGCAACCATGTCATACACTGAGTCAAACTGTTGCATTGTGTCCACTTTCTATGTTTACTTATTTTTGGTGTACTGAAGCATTGAATTATGACATCCTGATATTCATGTTATTGGTCACAGGGCTTGCAAGACAATGATATTGAAGTGTTTGCATGCACAAGGTAGTACTTTGTATATTTCTATAGCTAGGTCTACATTCCCCCTGGTTCATGGTTGGCATATTTCACTTGATACTGTGCTCTTATTATCTGAGTCACCTTTAGGTTTCATGCTTCTGAATATTTTGCCCTTGATTCTCTGGTTTCCCAATCTTTACAGTTGTCATCAGTGGCAAGTCACCTAATTACACCAGTTTGCTTAGATATTGCTGAGGCTCACATGTACTTTAGAGCTCATTGTCATATCTTTGGTTGTAAGTAAGTCTGTTCCTGTCATGATCATGACTTCCCACCCCTGTCCAAGCCTCACCTCAGCCACCTCAGTCCACCTCTGGTCCATTTTGACCACCTCCAGTACACTTTGACCCTCCTCTGATATGATCCATCTTGGAGTTCCTCTAGGAGCATTGACCTCTGATGCTTTCTCATCCTCACTGGCTCAGCATCTCTTGAGCACTCAGTAACCATTCCTCCTGGTAGCATTGCTTGTTGTGACTACAAATCTTGCAGGCAATCACTATCCTTTTAGACGTCAAGTGGAGGAACTATCTTAGGTATGACTTGTAGGAGGGAAACAAGAGAACTAGACTGGAGACTTAGCTCTGTCCAATCTCACTTTATATACTATTCTACATGTAGATACATGTTGTGTATCGATCTAGATACATATCTACATAAGTCCATCCCCTAGGCCCAACATGATCGACATGAGGAGTTAGCCTGTAATGGAGATTAATATATACATGGGGTTACCAGCCATTGATCTGCTGCGGGTGGGTAGAATGGAAAGTGTCAATGGTAATTAAAGATAAGGGATCACATCAGAGTGATGGGGTGACTGATGTGAGGTCTGTGATGATCATGATGTATTAAATACGTGTGGTGATCAGTGGGGCAAAAGGTGAAGGGCTGAAGGGGAAGCCCACTGATCTAGAAGGGCCCATAGATCCCCTGTGTCTGGCACAGTGTCTAGGTCAGGTTTTCCCTTGATAAGATAAAGGGTGCGTCTTTATGTGCAAGGGTGAAAAATACATAGCTGTAACAGATGGTAAATGGAGGGTAACTGCATTATCTCTGACTAGCGCCATGATGTCATATGGCCCTAACCATCGCTCTGTTAATTTGTGACTTGCATGCGGCAACTTTAAGTTATCTGTGGATAACCACACTTTGTCTCCAACATTATAGGGAGGAGTCTCCTTTCTATGTTTATCAGCTTGTGCCTTCATGTGCAGCTGAGCTTGTTCTAGATTTAATTTAGTTTGCTCCATCACATCATGTAGGGTGGATAGGAATTCATTGGCAGCTGGTGCCTTGGAGGAGGATGCAATGGGTTCTATTCCCATGTGTGGAGTATAAGAACGAGTGATTTTGAATGGAGACTTCTTTGTTGAGGCTTGCCTCTTAGAATTATAACTGAATTGTGCAATGGATAACCATTGTGCCCAATCGCCTTGGTGCTCTGTGCAGAATATTCTTAGATACTGCTACATGTCCCTGATCATTCTTTCTATTTGACCATCTGTCTGTGGGTGATGCGCAGTAGATAGATGTTGTTTTATATTAAGCTTCTTGCATAGCTCTGCCATAACTTGCAAAGTGAACTGTGGTCCACGATCGGACACAATAGATAAGGGAGTTCCATGGTGTTTGAAGATATGATGGAGGTAGAGACTTGCTGTCTCAATGGTGGACGTTGTCTTGTGACAGGGGATAAGCACCACTTCCTTTGAGAAGTGATCTACAGCTACTAGGATGCTGTCTGATCCGTTACTTTCTGGCAGATCAGTGATAAAATTGATGGATATGTTACGTGTGGCTTGTTACGCGTGGCCTTGGATAAGGTCGCGCGCAGACCTACGAGTGCCTAGGGACGAGGGGACTAGGTACTACGGTTGAGAATATCCGTAGAAGAGGGGTCGACCGTGGGGTTGTCGATCTATGTTTACTAAGCGTTATGCGAAGTAGTCAAAGGTAACCTATGCCACACAGACGATAGGGTCAAGGGTTTCTGGGGAAGACACACTCAGACGCGGAAGGCGTTGATGTGTGAAGCGTTCACTCAGGTGTAGAACGAAGACACAAGGTAGATTGCTAGTGCTAGCTAGGCGATAGCCGTAGGTAGAACTAGGTTAAGGAAAAGAAACGATGCGCCCTGTTGAAGGGTTTATATAGTGAAGGGAAAGGTGTGATGGTGACGCGTCACTTGGTTAAGGGCCGGCGTGGGAAACGGCGTGAGAAGGGTAGAAACGAATAGCAAAACCACGCATGTGAAAGAGACATAAGGGCCGGCGCATACGGCGTGAGAAGATCGAAAGATACA
>JBBPTX010001394.1:0-10486 GCA_038094595.1 Pulveroboletus aff. annulatus
TTCCATTCATTCATCTTATGTATATATCACATTAGCCAGCATATATACTACCTTGCTCCACACTTACATTATACCCTATACCTCTACCTTCTACCTAGCTGGCTTAGAACTTTGTATCTCCTCTTGTACTATTATGATTCATCTGTAGGGTATATGCTTTTTCTTCTCTTTCTCTTTTGGACTAGCCTTTCCATTTCTCACACTGAACTTCACACATTCCATGTTGTTCTATGACATTCCATCTATCTCATCAGTGTCCTTATTCATCACAGTACAGGTACTCTTTTTCTTCTGCTCTTCTCATGCCATATGTACTGGTCCTTAATGCTCCATTCTCACACATGGCTTCATCGACATTCTTTCACATTCTATCACCATTTCCATGCTAGCCCTTAGATGATTCTCATGCAAGCCCTTAATGGATCTTTCTTTACTATATAAACTCGTTAACTGAGCCTTATGCTCCTTTTTCTTAATCTAGTTCTACCTACAGCTTTCCACCTAGTTAGTGCTAGCAATCCACTGCTTTTACTCCTTGTGTCTTCATTTTACCATTAAGTGAACACTTCATGCTCGGCTCAACAGCCTTCATGTGTCTTTATCTTGAACCTGTTGTGACTACAAATCTTGCAGGCAATCACTATCTTCTTAGACGTCGAGTGGAGGAACTATCTTGGGTACGATTCATAGGAGGGGAACAAGAGAACTAGACTAGAGACTTAGCTCCGTCCAGTCTCATATTATATATCATTCTATGTGTAGATATATGTTGTGTCCCAATCTAGATACATATCTACATAAGTCCATTCCCTAGGCCCAACATGATCGACATGAGGAGTCGGCCTGTAATGGAGATTAATATGTACATGAGGTTACCAGCCGTTGATCTGCTGCAGGTGGGTGGAATGGAAGATGTCAACGGTAATTAAAGATAAGGAGTCACATCACAGTGATAGGGTGACTGATGTAAGGTCTGTGATGATCATGATGTATTAAATACGTGTTGTGATCAGTGGGGTGAAAGATGAAGAGCTGAAGATGAAGCCCACTGATCTGGAAGGGCCCATAGATCCCCTGTGTCTGGCATAGTGTCTGAGTCGGGTTTTCCCTTGATAAGATAAGAGAGAGCATCCATATGTGCAAAGTAAGGGGTGAAAAATATATAGCTGTAACACTTATATAGCTGTAACAGAACCTTTGACTCTACTGCCAAGCTAGATGTAGGATACCTTTGATCTGTCAACACTCTTGATGGTACTCTTGACCCAGCAACCCCATGGCTGGACAATGAACTTGTCAATATCCTCCATGATGATATCTTGCACTCTCAAACCTGCTAGACTCTAGGCATTGTAGGTCTACACATGACTATATCCATGGCCACATGTAACATGTACCATAGTGTATAAATACATGGAATACTTCAGGATAACACTTCAAGTTGTTCCATCTGTTACATTCCTACTTTTGCCCAAGTTAGGATCTAGCTTCACTTGTGAATGTCACAGTTCCAGCAAGTGTTTTTTCTTATTTCCCAAATATCAGAGCAACTCAAGAGATCTCATATATATTTCTATATCTTATCTCCATCTCTCTTGATCTAATCAATAATCTATCTCACTCCTTCAATAGATAGATTAGATATTCACCTCCCTCACTACAGAACCATCATAGAGAGTAGTCACTTTATTCTTTTTCCCCACCAAAGGGGTGAATAAAGTTGAATATAGAATTATCACTAGTGAATAATCTTACTAAATGAAATATGAATATTAGAAGAGGGAATGGTATGGTATTATTGAATATACAGATCTTATTGTTCATTTCAACAAAGGTCTGATGCAATATGCCTTTGTCAAAGGCAAGGTTGTTAAAAAAAATGTTGGAAGTGCCACAAGCTACAAGACAATAGAAGTGAATCTGCTTTTGTTGAGGAAACCTATAAATATGACCATAAAGCTGTTTATTATCTAATGCAGATCAGAGTGTCCTATAGAAAGAGTTAGAGGAAGTAGAAAGGTAGGAACAGACAGTGATAACCATCACATTGGCACATGTAAGATTGAGACTAATGATGCTATGCTTGGCCTTGGGTAAAATTGAGCATAGACCTACTAGTGCCTAGGGGTCTAGTAAAATCAAGAGAATTGAGTGTATGCCTAGGCAATGTCAGAGTGATCAGCCATGGAGTTGCTAGGTCAAGAGTACTGTCAAGGATGTTGATGAGTCGAGAGTATGTCTAGCTTGACAGTAGAGGCAAGGGTTTGAGATAGACACATGAAAGCTGAAGAGCTAAGTATGAAGTGTTCACTTAATGGTAGAAGATAGTCTAAGGAGCAAGTGTAAGTGGATTACTAGACTAACTAGATAACAAGCTGTAGATAGAACTAGATTAAGAAAGAGGAGTGAAGATCTGGTTGATAGATTTATATAAGTCCTAGGACCCATTGAGAGTCAGAATGATAACTACCTAAGGGCTAGCATGGAAACAGCAATGGAATATTGAAGAACCACATGTGAGAGTGAAAAATTAAGGACCAGCATATGTATATGGCATGAAAAGAGCAGAAGAGAAAGAGTACCTGTGCAGTGGGGGAATAATTATACTAATGAGATACATGGAATGTTGTGGAATGACATAGGATGATGAGAGTTAAGCATGAGAAATGAAAAAGCTAGTTTGAAAGTGAAAGAGAAGAAAAAGTGTACACTTTGCAGATGAATTGTAACAGATGACTTTTATTATGGAGAGTATACTGTAAGTACTCAATATTGGGTGTTATCACAATTATGATTTTATCAAGTCCAACTCCAGTCCTCTCTGTATATCTCTGGACCTTGCAAGCATGAACTCCACTTCTCTTTCCTTCATTGGGCCATCTCACCCCTATGGACATTCACATGATGATTGTTATGATTTGCTTGTAAGACAAACACTTTTTCTTTTCTTTCGTTATTGAACTAATCATTTTTCCTTTCTCACGCTTAACTCACATCCTTCTATGTCATTCTATGACATTCCATACATCTCATAAGTGTGCTTATCCTTCACCGCACAGGTACTCTTTCTCTTCTGCTCTTCTCACGCCGTATGTGCCAGCCCTTAACATTTCTCTCTCACGCATGGGTTCTTTATGATTCTTTCACATTCTATTGCCGCTTCTCACACCGGCCCTTAATCAATGTGATACGTAACTGTCATGCCTTCACTTCACTATATAAACCCTTCAATGGAGTTCTTTCTTTCTTTTCCTTAGCTTAGTTCTATCTACAGCTTCCTGCCTAGTTACTCTAAGCAATCTACCCTTGTTCCTCATGTCTTCGCTCTACCATTAAGTGAGCGCTTCACTCGACAGCCCTTCCATCCTCATGTGTCTAAGAACCTTTGATCCCACAACCCGCTAGCTAAGCTAAGCTGCAGTAACCTTTGACCTGTCAACACCCTTGATGGTACCCTTGACCCAGCATTCCCACGGCTAGTCCCACGTCATTGTATATATGAACGACCATCCCCTTGACTCTACTAGGCGATAGTAGGTCTACGTGCGACCTTACCCTAGGCCACATGTAACAAAAGAACTAAGCTGCCTTCTTGTTTGGGTACTATTATGTACACCGCCCACCATAGCTTCTCACTAAAACACTTGAACCACTGATCCACGTTGAAACCCTCGAGAACCTCTGTGTACTTTGCACTCCAACTCTTTTGACACTCCAGACAATCCCAACCAAGTATATTGGGACAGAGACCCCGACGAGCCTTTACTAGACTCTGATGAAGAACTCACCACTCGTGACCTTGCCCACAGCTTTTCTGCTTCTATGCAGATACTGCACCCTTAGATTCCCCTGTCCCCAACACTCAGATGCTAAACCAGCCACATCTTCCCTCCAATCCCTTGCCCTCCATCACCTACCATGTCCACGAAACCCCTTAAACTTCACATCGATGCCCCAGAGAGGTACAATGGCTGGACTTCATTGTCTTCTACCTCAACATAAATGCTGAGGTTTACACCACCAACCCCAAGTGAATCACATTCACTCTCTCATACATGACTAAGGGCCCAGCACTCACTTGGGCTAACATCTTCTGTGTCTCAAAGATCGCAGCCGATGGCTTGATTTCAATGGGGTCCTGGTTCAACTTCTGTGACGCCTTCATCTTGGCATTCAAACATCACAACACCACAGGCAACATGATTGCCTGGCTCACCATGACTCACATGACCACCACTAAGAATGGTGGATACTTCCCCTTGCTCACTGAGTACAATGCTCAGTTCCAAAACCACTATGCCATCGCTGGTATAGCAGATCACAATGTTCTAATCAGCTATTACTTTGCCACCATCTCCGAAGTTCTCATGCGCCGAATTCTGGCCATGGAAAAGGTCCCCACCACTATTGACGATTGGTTGAAGAAGGCCATTACCTTCCAAACCCACATGGAGCATGCCCAAGAAATCGCCACTTGCCACAAGACCTCCTCTTGTCACATGTATCACCAGTACACCACCTCCATACCTGTCAAAGATCCCAATGCCATGGATGTTGACGTTATTCACCTCCAACGACTCACCTCTGCCAAGTGAGAGCAATGCCAAAAAGAAGGCAGATGCTTCCATTGTTATTAGAAAGGACACATGTCCTCCGCATGCCCCACATTCACATCAAACACCCTGAGGCCAAAGAAGACCGTTCAGAAGGTTATAGAAGTAGAAGTCAAGGATGAAGAAGAAGTCCCTTGACTACAAGAGATAGGTGATGAAGAAGACGATGAAGAACCAAAGGTGTCTCATGTCGCCTTCACTCTGGATTTTTAAAACAGAATGCTGCCTTGATGTCAGTAGTTCCTCCCATTACATGTGCACCTGTACTTGTATCCACATCTAAGAAATCAATGCATATTCCCTTACAACTCATCGACCCCTCGCACATCATGAAAACCGTCGACACTCACGCCCTCATTAACAGCAGGGCAGACATCAACTGCCTCAACTGGAGCTTTGCTTGAAAACACTGACTCCCCCTCAACAAACTCCCAATTCCTATCCCCATCAACAATGTTGATCAAACCCCAAACACCAAAGGAGCAATCTTTTACACTGCCTCTCTATTTACCAATATCAATGGAATTGCTCAACATATACGATTCCATGTTATGCACTGCAGGTCTGAGAACATGATTCTCGGAATGCCTTGGCTATGACTCACAAACCCCACCATCGACTGGTCATTGCAAACAATCAATATCCCTGAATCAGTAGATGAGTCTACCTCCCTCTATCATATTCACGTTGTGGATCTAAAATGGCATGATGACATCCAACCTTGGGAACCATCCACAAAACCACCCTATCATGTCATGGTTGAAACTAACCCCAACCACACCCTTTCCACATTTCTCGATATGCCTGACGGAAATCTCTTTGTCTGTCATGCATTATACAACAATTCTTGCCAACAGGTTCTCAAGTCAGAATCCCAATATCATCAGACCCATCTGAAACTTGTTGCCAAGCTTACCACTACCATAGAACTCACAGCCGCCACTGAGAAGACAAAGCCAAAAGTCACACTACCAGAAGCATACAAAGCCTTCGCCCCTCTCTTCATCAAAGAATCTACCGACTCCCTTCCTCTGCTCTGACCTTACGACCATGAGATTAATGTCAAAGACTTATTCTCTCTCAAAATCAGCAAACTCTATCCGCTCACCCCTGATGAAAAGAAAGCCACCAATGACTTTCTTGACGAAAACCTCACTGCCAGCAAAATCTGTCCCTTGAATTCCCCCCAAGCATCGCCATTCTTCTTTGTCAAAAAGAAAAACAGCAAGCTTTGCCCCTGCCAAGACTATAGGTATCTCAACGAACATACTGTTCACAACACCTACCCTTTACCTCTGATTTCTGACCTCCTTGATAAACTCAAAGAAGCCTGTATTTTCATCAAGTTTGACGTATGATGGGGATACAACAACGTACATATAAAGGACAGGCACCAATGGAAGGGCGCCTTCCTCACTCACAAAGGACTCTTCGAACCCATGGTGATGTTCTTTGGCATGACTAACTCCTCTGCAATGTTTCAACAATTTATAAATGACTCCTTCCATGACATGATCGCCGAAGAATGGTTGGTTATTTACATGGACAATTTACTTATTTTCTCCCCTGACAATGAAACCCACACTGAACGAACCCACCATGTCCTCCAACGGATGATGGAACTTGATCTCCACCTCAAGTTGGAGAAATGCCAATTTGCTGTCCCAAAGGTTGAATACCTTGAAATGATTATCAAGGAAGGATAACTTGCCATGGATCCTGTTAAACTCGATAGCATTGCCAAATGGCCGACTCTACAGAAAGTCAAGGATGTTTGATCCTTCCTTGGTTTTGCTAATTTCTACAGACACTTTATCCCTGGATATTCCAACATCACCTGCCCCCTTATTGATCTTACCAAAAAAACTATGCCTTGGTCTTGATTGACCATACAGCAAACTGCCTTCAAATAGCTCAAAGAGTTGTTTCTTCATATGCCAGTCCTTTTTATGCCTGATATCTCTTGACCCTTTGCCATGGCCACTGATGCCTCAAAATACACATCAGGAGGCATTCTTTTACAAACTGATGCGAATGGGAATTGACACCCCTGTTCCTACTTATCACAATTGTTTTCCTCCACAGAACACAACTATGATATTCATGACTGGGAGCTCTTGGCTGTTATACATGGTTTCAAAGCCTGGAGGCAGTACCTCCACAGCTCTCCCTTCCCCATCAAAGTCTTTTCAAATCACAAGAACTTGACATACTTCCACTGCCTGTTGCGACTACAAGGCTTGCAGGCAATCACTATCTTTTAGACGTCGAGTGGAGAGAACTATCTTAGGTGAAACTCGTAGGAGGGAACAAGAGAACTAGACTGAAGACTGAGCTTCATCCAGTCTCGCTTTATATACTATTCTACGTGTAGATACATGTTGTGTACCGATCTAGATACGTATCTACATAAGTCTATCCCCTAGGCCCAACATAATCGACATGAGGAGTCGGCCTGTAACGGAGATTAATAAGTACATGAGGTTACCAGCCGTTGATCTGCTGCGAGTGGGTAGAATGGAAGATGTCAATGGTAATTAAAGATAAGGGATCACATCACAGTGATGAGGTGACTGATGTGAGGTCTGTGATGATCACAAGGTATTAAATACGTGCTGTGATCTGTGAGGTGAAAGGTGAAGGGTAAAGTGAAGCCCACAGATCTGGAAGGGCCCGTAGATCCCCTGTGTCTAGCACAGTGTCTATGTCGGGTTTTCCCTTGATAAGATAAAGAAAAGCGTTCGTTATGCGCAAAGTAAAGATGAAAAATATATAACTGTAACACTGCCCCCAAGATCTCAACCGATGGCAAGCCCACTGGCTCCTTGACCTTGCCAACTATGATTATTCTATCACCCACGTCCCCAGTACCCAGCTCGCTGGCCCCAACACCCTGTCCCGCCGCCCTGATCTCCTTCCCCACACTGACTCAGACAACACTGGAGTTACCCTCCTCCCCGATGCTCTCTTCATTCACCTCATCGACTCTGCCCTCTCCAACCACATTGCTTCCACTTCCGCCTCCGATGACCTTGTTCTCCATAAACTACAGGAGATCAATGGGTCTCTTCCCCCTACCTTTCACTCTCGTCTCTCTGACTGGCAGTTCCATGATGGCATCCTTCAATATCAGGGATGTGTCTATGTTCCTCCTGACCGTGACCTTTGCCATGCTGTCGTCCGATGTTCCCATGACCATGCCTCCGCTGGCCACCCCAGTTATTTAAAAACCTGCCAACTTGTCACTTCCGAATTCTGATGGCCTGGTCTTGCCACCTTTGTCTGCTCCTATGTTGACAGCTGTGTTGTGTGCCAGCACAACAAATCCAACAACCATCCTACATCCCCCCTTCTCATTCCCATTCCATCCTCTTGCTCCCACCCATTCCAACAGATCTCTTGTGATCTGATCACCGATCTACCACTCTCCAAGGGCTTCAACTCGTTATTGGTCATGGTGGACCATGGCCTTACTAAGGGGGTAATTCTCTGCCCCACTAAGAAATCTATCACTGCTGAAGGTGTAGCCATGCTCTTTTTCCACAAGGTTTATTTCCACTTCAGCCTCTATGACAAAATCATCTCTAATCATAGTCCACAATTTGCCTCCACCTTTGCCAAAGAACTCAGCTGTCTCCTCAACTATGACCTCTCCCTCTCCACTGCATACCACCCACAAACTGACAGCAAAACCGAATGTGTAAACCAAGAAGTTGAGACCTATCTCTGTATCTACTGTGGAGATCACCCTTCTACTTGGTTCGAACACATCTGTTACGATGTGCTTGCAGGATGAACACTTTTTCCTTACTTTCACTTTCAGACTAATCATTTCACTTCTCACGCTTAACTCGCAACCTTCCATGTTGTTCTACGACATTCCTTATACCTTGTAAGCATGCTTATCCTCCACTGCACAGGTACTCCTTTTCTTCTGATCTTCTCATGCCAAATGCACTGGCCCTTAACATTTCTCTCATGTGTGGTTTCTCCATTGTTCTTTCTATCTTCTAATGCCGCTTCCCACACCAGCTCTTAACCATTGTGACACATAACTGTCATGCTTCTATTTTACTATATAAACCCTTCAACAAGGCTCTTCGTCTCTTTTTCTTAGCTTAGTTCTACCTACGGCTTGTTGCCTAGTTAGCACTAGCAACCCACTGGTTCTTACTTCTCAGTCCTCATTCTACTATTAAGTGAATGCTTCACACTTGGCTTTCCACCTTAAGTGTGTCCTCAAACCTTTGACCCTACAACCCGCTAGTCAAGCTAGACAGCAGTTATCTTCGACCTGTCAACATCCTCAATGGTACTCAGACTCAGCATCCCCACAGCTGACCTTATGTCATCATATACACGAATGACTGATCTTCTTTGACCCTGCTAGGTGTTAGTAGGTCTACGCGCGACCCCACCAAAGGCCACGCATAACAAAAGAACTAAGCTACTTCCTTGTTTGGGTACTATCACGTACACCGCCCACCATAGCTTCTCACCGAAATGCTTGAACCACTAATCTGCATTGGAATCCCCAAGAACCTCTGTGTACCTCGCACTCTGACTCATATGACATCCCTGACGATCCCAATTAAGCATATTGGGATGAAGACCCTGATGAGCCTCTACTAGACTTTGATGAAGAACTCACTACCTGCGACCTTGCCCACAGTTTCTCTGCTTCAGTACAGATACCTCATCCTCAGACCCCCCCATCCCTGACACTCAGACGCCAAACCAGCCACATCTTCCCTCCAATCCCTTATCCCCCATCCCCCACTATGTCTATAAAACCTCTAGAACTTCGCATTGGTGTCCCAGTGTGATATGATGGTGATTACAAGACAGCCAAGCAATGGCTGGACTCCATTGTCTTCTACCTTAACATCAATGCAGAAGTCTATATCACCGATTCCAAGTGCATTGCCTTTGCGCTCTCCTATATGACTAAAGACCCTGCACTCACATGGGTCAATACCTTCCGAGCATCAAAGATTATAGCCATTGGCTCGAATTCGATGGGCTCATGGTCCGACTTCTGCAACATCTTTCTCTCGGCATTCAAACATCACGACACCACCAGTAATGCGATTGCCTGGCTCACCACCACCTGCATGATCATCACTAAGAACAGTGGATATTCCCCCTTGCTCACTGAGTACAATGCTCAGTTTCAAAACCACTATGCCATTGCTGGAATAGCAGACCACAATGTCCTCATTGGCTATTATTCAGCCACAATCCCCGAAGTCCTCATGTGTTGTATCTTGGCCATGGAAAAGGTTCCTACCACTATCGATGACTGGCTAAAGAAAGCCATCACTTTCCTGACCCACATGGAGTATGCTAGAGAAATTGCCGCTTGCCACAAGACCCCTTCACACCACACGTACCATCAGTATACTGCCCCCACTCCTACAAAAGACTTCAATGCTATGGACATTGATGCTGTTCGCCTTCCCCAACTTACCCCGGCAGAATGTGAGCTATGTTAGAAAGAAGGAAGATGTTTCCACTGCCAACAGAAAGGACATAGAGCCACTGCCTGCCCCACATTTACCTCAAACACCCCAAGGCCAAAGAAGGTTGTTCGGAAGGTCATAGAAGTAGAAGTCAAGGACGAAGAAGAAGTTCCTCAATTACAAGAGATAGATGATGAAGACAACGATGAAGAACCAAAGGTATCTTGTGTTGCCTTTACCTCCTAGGATTTTTGAAATGGAATGCTGCCTTTGTTACGCGTGGCCATGGGTGTGGTCACACGTAGACCTACTAACGCCTAGTAGGGTCAAGGGTTCGGTCGTTCGTGTTGACGACGACGTATGGCCAGCCGTGGGGTTGCTGGGTCAAGGATACCGTCAAGGGTGTTAACG
>JBBPTX010001395.1:0-10477 GCA_038094595.1 Pulveroboletus aff. annulatus
GCCTAGGGGATGGACTTATGTAGATACATATCTAGATTGGTACACAACATGTATCTACACGTAGAATAGTATATAAAGCGAGACTGGACGGAGCTCAGTCTCCAGTCTAGTTCTCTTGTTCCCTGCCTACGAAGTTCCCCTCTTAAGATAGTCCTTCCACTCGATGTTTAGAGATAGTGATTGCCCTGCAAAGATTGTAGTCGCAACACCATGTGGGTTTGGAAGGTAACAGCTTTCTTCAACCAAGCGTCTATGGTAGTAGGGACGGTTTCCATGGCCAGGATTCGACGCATGAAAGTGTCAGGGATGGCGGCTGAGTAATAGCTGATGAGGACGTTATCGTCAGTGATGCCAGCAATGGCACAATGATTCTGGAACTGAGCGTTGTACTCAGTCAGCGAGGGAGAGTGTCCGCTGTTCTTCGTGGCGGTCATGTGAGTGGTGGTAAGCTAGGCAATCGTGTTGCCGGTGGTATTGTAGTGTTTAAACACCAAAATAAAGGCATCTCGGAAATCAGACCATGAGCCCATCAAAATTGAGCCATTGGCTGCGATCTTCGAGGCTCGGAAAGTGTTGGCCCACGTGAGTGCTGGTCCCTTGGCCATATAGGAGAGCGCAAAAGTGATGTGCTTTGGGTCGGTGGTATAGACCTCAGCATTTACGTTGAGGTAGAAGGTGACTGAGTCAAGCCATTGTTTGACCATCTTGTAATTGCCATCGTACTTGTCTGGGGTGCCGATGCGAAGTTCGAGTGGCTTGGCAAACATGGTGGGAGATGGCGGGTGGGGAATCGGAGGAAAGATGTGGCCGGTTTGGCATCTGGGTGTCAGGGATGGGGGAGTCTGTGGATGAGGTATCTGCACGGAAGCAGAAAAACTGTGGGCAAGGTTGTGGGTAGTAAGTTCTTCATTAGAGTCTAGTAAAGGCTTGTCAGGGTCTTCATCCCAATATGCTTGGTTGGGATCGTTGGGGGTGTCAGAAGAGTTGGAGTGCGAAGTATGTGGAGGTTCTCGGGGGTTCCAATGCAGATCAGTGGTTTGAGTGTTTCAGTGGGAAGCTATGGTGGGCAGCATATGTGATAGTACCCAAATGAGGAGGGAGCTTAGTTCTTTTGTTACGCATGGCCTTGGGTAAGGTCACACGTAGACCTACTAATGCCTAGTAGGGTCGAAGGTTCGGTCATTCATTTATACAACAATGTAAGGCCAGCCGTGGGGGTGCTGGATCAGAGGTACCGTCGAGGGAGACGACAGGTCAAAGGTAACCACTGTCTAGCTTGACAGACGGGTCACAAGGTCTAGGGTGGAGACACACACAAAGGCTGGTTGGCCAAGTGTGAAGCGCTCACTTAATGGTAGAGCGAAGACGCAAGGAGTAAAGATAAATGGATTGCTAGTGCTAACTAGACGACAAGCCGTAGGTAGAACTAAGCTAGGGAAAGAGACGAAGGTCCTGTTGAAGGGTTTATATAGTAAAATAAGGGCGTGACAGTTATGTGTCACAATGGTTAAGGGCTGGCGCGGGAAGCGGCATTAGAAATAGAATGGCAAATGGCAAAACCATGCATGAGAAAGAGATGTTAAGGGCCGGCATATGTGGCATGAGAAGAGCAGAAGGAAAAGGAGTACCTGCGCAGTGGGGAGTAAGCACGCTTATGAGATGTATGGAATGTCGTGGAACGACATGGAAGGAATGAGGTTAAGCATGAGAAATGGAAAGTGTTAGTCCGATATCATAAGAAGAGAAAAAGCGTTCGTCCTGCGAGCGAATCGTAACACTATACCATAGATCTGTGTAAATCCTTTTGCCACAAATCTTGCTTTGAAGCGATTGCCAGGTCTAATGGCATATACCCATCTTCCTTTAATGGGTTTATGATTCTTTGGAAGGTCCACAAGGTCCCATACTTTCCTCTGTAAAAGAGAAGAGTATTCTTCTTTCATTGCTTTCATCCATTCTTTTCTTGTTGTGTCAGGGAGTTTAAGAACATCCTTGTATTGTTTTGGTATGCCTATGGCATCAGCTGCAGCAACAAGAAGAGAATTTATGAATTTGGATGACATGAGTGCCCCTAATTGTTGTTGTTCTTCTCTCAGTTGTCTTTCTATTTCAACTGGAGGTAATTCCCCATAAGTGTTATCTGGAAGGATACGTCTTCTCCTTTCTCTTTGAGGATGTCTGAAAGGAGGTGGAGGAATTGGAGGAACAATTGGTGGTTGCGCTGCTGGTTGTGGTGCAGGTGGGGCATTGGGATTTGGAAGATTTAATGGAGCTTCTGTAGATATTTCAAAAGGAATGTCTTCTTTTTGAAGAGAATCGTCTTGTGTTTCTGATATAGTAGGCAGTTTGTCTTGTTGTACTTTGGGATGGTTGGGAAATGTTTCTTTGTCAAAGGTGGCTGTAGTTGAAATAACTACGCGTCTTCTTGACTGAGACCAAAATTGATATCCTTTTGTACCTTGTTCATATCCAATGAATATCATGGCTTCTGCTTTGTGGGATAATTTATTGTCTCTTTGTTCTTTTGGAATAAAGATATATGCTTTGCATCTGAATGTTCTGAAATGTGATACATCTGGAATAGTGCTGTTTCATTTGGTTATAGGAGTTGTTACAGCTATATATTTTTCACCTTTACTTTGCATACACATACGAATGCTTTCTTTATCTTATCAAGGGAAAACCCAACCTAGACACTGTGCTAGACACAGGGGATCTACGGGCCCTTCAAGATCAGTGGGCTTCACCTTTAGCTCTTCATCTTTTGCCCCACTGATCACACACACATATTTAATACACCGTGATCATCACAGACCTCACATCAGTCACCCCATCACTGTGATGTGATCCCTTATCTTTAATTACTGTTGACATCTTCCATTTTACCCACCCGCAGCAGATCAATGGCTGGTAACCTCATGTATATATTAATTTCCGTTACAGGCCGACTCCTCATGTCGATCATGTTGGGCCTAGGGGATGGACTTATGTAGATACATATCCAGATCGATACACAACATGTATCTACATGTAGAATAGTATATAAAGCGAGACTGGACGGAGCTCAGTCTCCAGTCTAGTTCTCTTGTTCTACTGTCTACAAAAGCATTCTTAAGAATCCACTTGATGTCTAGATTGATTGGTGATTGCCTACAACGATTGTAGTCGCAACAGGAGTAGTGTTACGATTCACTCGCAGGACGAACACTTTTTCCTCTCTTTCGCTATTGGACTAATACTTTTCTGTTTCTCACGCTTAACCTCATTCCTTCCATGTCGTTCCATGACATTTCATATATCTTGTAAGTGTGCTTATCCTCCACTGCACAGGTACTCCTTTTCTTCTGATCTTCTCATGCCGCATGCGCCGGCCCTTAACGTCTCTTTCTCATGCATGGTTTTGCCATTGGCTTCTCCATTCAAATGCCATTTCCCACGCTGGCCCTTAACTTTTGTGACACGTAACTGTCACACCTTTACTTCGCTATATAAACCCTTCAACAGGACCTCTTATCTCTTCTCCTTAGCTTAGTTCTACCTATGGTTACCACCTAGTTAGCACAAGCAATCCACCGCCTTTTACTCCTCGAGTCTTCGCTCTACCATTAAGTGAGCGCTTCACACTATGGCTTGCCAGCCTACGTGTGTCTTTTCTTAGAACCCTCGACCCGCCTGTCAAGCTAGGCAGCGGTAATCCTTTGACCTGTCAAACACCCTTGATGGTACCGTTGACCCAGCATCCCCACAGCTGGTCTTACATCGTCATATATACAAGCGATTGACCCTCTCAACCCTGCTAGGCATTAGTAGGTCTACGCACGACCACACCCACGGCCATGCGTAACAAGTAGCCTATTTGTGTCGGTGCATAGGTTGTCTGTTATATATATGAACAGCAGTTTCTACTGCATCTTGCCAGAAGGAATTGGATAAATTGGCATGATGTCTTATTGCTACTGCTTTTTCCATGAGTGTTCTGTTAAAACATTCTGCTCTTCCATTTTGTTGTGGAGTATGGGGGGTTGTTTTCTGATGTGAGATTCCGTGTGAAGTGAGGAATAAATGTAGGTTTTTGTTTATGAATTCCCCCCCTTGATCCGAATGTAAAGAAAGGAGAGAACATTGTGTTTGAGTTTGTGCCCATGTAATCAGATCAATTAAGGCCTAAGGAGCATCTGCTTTTGAGCATAGAAAGCGGAGAACAGCAAAGCTTGAAAAATCATTGATAAAGATAAGGATCCACTTGTTGTTTGTGCGAGAAAGAGTAGGGAGTTCAACAAGGTCTGAATGGACAAGTTCCAAGACCTTGGTCGCATACGAGTGGGATTGTGGAAATGGTCTTTGATGGGACTTCTCTAGTGCACAGCCTTCACAGATGGAAGGGGAAGTGGGTGTCAAAGGGAAGTTTGGAAGACCTGTTGTGTGTTTAAAGGCATGTCGTAGAGCATTTGGTGCTATATGCCCAAAGCAGTGATGCCATAGAGTATAAGATTTCCCATCCTGCAAGGTATTCACATCTTCTTGTGGTAGAATGACAGAGGCATTAAACCAATGAAGTGGACTTTTAAGTGATGTGGCTGTGGCCAGAATCACCAAGTTACCAAGAGGGTCCCAAATCTTGGTGTTATGTGTGATTTCACAGCAAAACTTTTGTTGAGTTAAGCTGGTCACAGAGAGAAGTCTGTGTTGTGCTTGGGGAGCATACTGTTGCGACTACAGATGCTGCAGGCAATCACTATCGATCTTAGACGTCGAAGAGAGGAACTATCTTATGGGGTGCTTTGTAGGCAGGAGACAAGAGAACTAGACTGGAGACTAAGCTCCGTCCAGTCTCGCTTTATATACTATTCTACGTGTAGATACTTGTTGTGTACCGATCTAGATACGTATCTACATAAGTCCCTCCCCTTGGCCCTAAGTGATCGACATGCGGCCTATTGCTAGCAACGGAGATTAGCATACATGAGGTATCCGGCCGTTGATCTGCTGCGGGTGGTAGAATGGAAGGATGTCAACGGTAATTAAAGATAAGGGATCACGTTGCAGTGATGTAGGTGACTGTGTGAAGGTCTGCAACGATCACGGTGATTAAATACGTGTGGGTGATCAATGGGGCGAATGTGAAGGAGTGAAAGTGAAACCCATTGATCTGGAAGGGCCCGTAGATCCCCTGTGTTTGGTACAGTGTCTAGGTCGGGTTTTCCCTTGATAAGATAAAAGAAGCGTCTGTATACGCTAAGTGAAGGCGAAAAATATATAGCCGTAACAGTCGACACTCGCGCCCTCATCGATAGCGGTGCAGACATCAACTGCCTTGACTGGGGATTCGCCCAAAAGTACCGCCTTCCCCTTGATAAACTACCGACACCCATCCCTGTGAACAATGTCGACCAAACTCCCAATGCCAAGGGGGCCATCCATTACACTGCCTCCCTTTTTACTAATATCGACGGAATCACTCAACACATACGTTTCCATGTCATGCACTGCGGGTCTGAAAACGTGATTCTTGGAACGCCCTGGCTACGACTTACAAACCCCTCCATCGACTGGTCATCACAGACAATCAATATCCCAGAAACAGTAGATGAGTCCACCTCTCTCTACCATACCCACGTCGCCGACCTTAAACGACACAATGACGCCCAACCCAGGGCATCGCCTTCTAAGCCACCTCGTCACGTTTTGGTCGAAACCGTCCCTGACCACACCCTCTCTACGTTCCTTGACATGCCAGATGGGAACCTCTACGTTCGTCGCGCACTCCACGCCAACTCTTGCCAACGAGTCCTCAAGTCGGGATCTCGATACCACCAGACTCACCCAAAGCTTGTTGCCGAGCTCACCACCGCCACAGAGCTCGCAGCTGCCGCCGAGAGGGCCAAGCCGCAGGTCACACTTCCTGATGCCTATAAAGACTTCGCCCCAGTCTTCGCTAAAGAATCTGCCGACTCGCTTCCTCCTTCCAGACCTTACGACCACGAAATCAACTTCAAAGACTCGTTCATCCCCAAGATTGGCAAACTCTACCCACTCACCTCTGACGAAAAGAAGGCCACCGAAAACTTTCTTGACGAAAACCTTGCCGCTGGCAAGATCCGCCCTTCAAACTCTCCTCAAGCATCACCATTCTTCTTTGTTAAAAAGAAAGATGGCAAACTCCGCCCCTGCCAAGACTACCGGTATCTCAACGAACACACCGTCCGTGATGCCTATCCACTACCGCTAATCTCCGACCTTCTCGACAAACTCAAAGGGGCTTGCGTCTTCACCAAATTCGACGTGCGGTGGGGATATAACAATGTACGTATCAAGGATGGACACCAATGGAAGGGTGCCTTCCTCACTCATAAAGGACTCTTTGAACCGATGGTTATGTTCTTCGGAATGACTAACTCCCCAGCAACGTTCCAACATTTCATGAACGACTCCTTCCACGACATGATTGCCGAAGGATGGTTAGTAATCTACATGGATGACCTTCTCATCTTCTCCCCAGACGACACCACCCACACAGAACGTACTCGCCATGTCCTCCAACGGATGACGGAACTCGACCTCCATCTCAAACTGGAGAAATGTCAATTCACCGTCCCGGAAGTTGAATACCTTGGGATGATTGTCAAGGAAGGACAACTCGCTATGGATCCCGTCAAGCTCGATGGAATCGCTAAGTGGCCTACGCCACAAAAAGTCAAGGACGTCCGATCCTTTCTTGGTTTCGCTAATTTTTACAGACGTTTCATCCCGGGATATTCCAATATCGCTCGACCCCTCATCGATCTCACCAAGAAAACTATGCCCTGGACTTGGGCACCCACTCAGCAAGTCGCTTTCGAGCAACTTAAGGAACTGTTTCTCTGTAAACCCGTTCTATTTATGCCCGATATTTCTTGCCCTTTTGCCATGGCCACAGACGCCTCTAAATACGCATCGGGTGGCATCCTGTTACAAACTGACGCAAACGGGGATTGGCATCCCTGTTCCTACTTATCACAATCGTTTTCCTCCTCAGAACGCAACTACGATATCCACGACAGGGAGCTCTTGGCCGTTATCTGCGGTTTCAAAGCCTGGAGGCAATACCTCCATGGCTCTCCCTTCCCCGTCAAAGTTTTCTCGGACCACAAGAACCTGACGTACTTCCATCGCCCCCAAGACCTCAACCGACGTCAAGCCCGCTTCCTCCTTGACCTCGCAGACTTTGATTATTCAATCACTCATGTCCCCGGTACCCAACTCGCTGGCCCGGACGCCCTCTCTCGCCGCCCAGATCTCCTCCCTCGTGACGACTCCGATAACATCGGAATCACCCTCCTCCCCGATGCCCTCTTCGTCCGCCTCATCGATTCCGCTTTGACTAACCACATCGCCTCGGCCTCGGCCTCCGACGACCTCGTCCTCCACAAACTACAGGAGATCGATGGCTCCCTTCCCCCCGCCTTCTGCTCTCGTCTCGCCGACTGGCAATTCTCTGATGGCGTCCTCCAGTATCAGGGGCGCGTTTATGTTCCTCCCAACCGTGACCTTCGTCACGCTGTCGTCCAGCGTTCCCACGACCATGACTCCGCCGGCCACCCCAGCTACCTTAAAACCCAGCAACTCGTTGCCTCCGAATTCTGGTGGCCCGGTCTCACCACATTCGTCCGTTCCTATGTTGACGGCTGCGCCGTTTGCCAGCGCAACAAGGCCAACACGCACCCCACCGTCCCCCCTCTCATACCCATCCCGTCCTCATGTTTGCGTCCCTTCCAACAGATCTCATGCGATCTGATCACTGATCTCCCACTCTCCGGGGGATTTGACTCTTTATTGGTCGTGGTGGACCACGGCCTTACTAAGGGGGTAATTCTTTGCCCCACGAAGAAGACCATCACCGCAGAAGGCGTAGCAGCACTCTTTTTCCACAAGGTTTACCTTCGCTTTGGTCTCTACGAGAAAGTCATCTCAGATCACGGTCCGCAGTTCGCCTCTACCTTCGCCAAAGAACTCAGCAGACTCCTCAACTACGATCTCTCCCTCTCCACTGCATACCACCCACAGACTGACGGCGAAACAGAACGCGTCAATCAGGAAGTCGAAATGTATCTCCGCATCTACTGCGGAGACCACCCTTCTACTTGGTCCGATCATATCTCTCACGCCGAATTTACTCATAATCACCGCCCTCACTCCGTCACCGGCAAATCCCCGTTTTACCTCATGATGGGATATGAACCCCATGCCCTTCCCTCGGTCATCGCCAAAACCAACATCCCTGCCGTCGAATCCCGTCTCAAAGAACTCTCTGCCCTGTGGGACGAGGCCCTCGCATCCCATGAACTTGCGTGACAAGTCATGGCATCCAGGTCTAAATCGAAGTTCGTGCCCTTCAAGAAAGGACAACGAGTCTGGCTGGAGGCTAGGAACCTTAAAAGATCCGTCCAAGATCCGAAGTTTGCCGCAAAACGCGAAGGCCCCTTCGTTATCTCTGACGTCATCTCCCCAGTTTCCTATCGCCTCCGACTCCCACGAACGTGGAAAATCCACAACACGTTCCATGCTTCTCTGTTATCACCCTATCGCGAAAACGACGTACACGGCCCAAACTTCCCTACACCGCCCCCGGATCTTGTCGAAGGACAAGAAGAATATGAAATAGAACGCATCATACGGCATCGTGGAATGCCGTCAGCCCGTCAATACCTGATCCGATGGAAAGGATACTCCGCCGAAGAAGAATCCTGGGAACCTGAATGGAACCTGAAACATTCGTCGGAGTTGCTAGAAGACTATAAAAGACGTCACCCCCGCGCCTTCTCTCTTACATCCACTCGCCCACCACGCCGCGCATAAACCCTCTCCACCTACTCCTCATGGCTATCGAATTCACCAATGTCGACACCCCTGCAGCCGCACCCACCACCAACCCCAGCACAATCCGTCTTCCCTCTCTCGACCCCACAAGGGTCTCTCCTACTCGCCCCGCCGCCCCTCAGCCTATCAACTTCACCACTCTTGTTGGCGATGTTCCCTCCTCCCATGTCTCTCCCATCTCTGGCAGGATCCAGACCTCACCAGCGTTTACCCCTCCGCCCCATCGGGAACCTTCTCCCGGACCTCCCTCGTTCTTAGGGGTCCATCGCCCTCAACTCGTCCACGCACCAAGCTCTGATTCCCTCGTCGCCCACTCCGGATGGGACTCTCAAGTTCCAATGGATGTCTCTTCCCACCTACACACAGGAAGGCTTCGCAAAGAGAGATTCACCGATGAGCATTATGTCCATTTCCATTCACTCATGTCTGACGACCGCCTTCGCGTTCCTGTTAGTGTATATACTTTGGATGCTTCTCCAATTTTCACGTGGTTCGAAACCGCGATGCAGATCAACCACGTTGCAGCCTTCGTATCCGGCTCTGGCCCCGTATTCCCTCACACCACGCTTGGCAGGACCATGCAGGACTTCATCTACCACGCACGATACCAGCTATACTCCCACGCCTTCCAGTTAGGCTATGACTCCTTCCTCCTCGACGTAGACAACCATTTCCAAGACCTTGCCGCAGCAGGTCGAGGTCTTGGCAACGAAGTCTTGAGGGATGGATCACCTATCCATAGGCAGACGCTTAACGACTGGTGGACCGGTCGAAACGGCAGAGATCGGGTATACCCGGGTCATCCTCGATTCAACCAGCGGTGCTTCCAATGCCATTGCCTCGGGCACACCCAACTATCTTGTCAGCAACATACCTGTACAGGATGTCATTGCCGAGCCCCTGGCCACTCCCTCGCCCGCTGCCCAGGACCCTCTCGCCCTCTTGCCTCTTGCCTCTCCTCTCCTCGTGCTCAGTCCTCCTCATCCACTACCACGCCTCACCGCCCCCAAGCCGCGTTCCGCAACGGACAAATTGTCCGTCGAGCCACACCCCGCCGTACTCCCCGTCAGTCCTCCTCCTCCTCCTCTCAACAGTCTTATCACCCAGCGCCATCCTCCCCCCGCGCCCCCTCTCCCTACGAGGATGGAGACGAGCTAGATGACGTCGGCTACGCCAACATCACTGGCTCCCCGGGACCAGCCTTTAGGGACTTGTAAGGAATCCTCGCCGTAGCTTTGGGTTACTAAGGGGGTAATGTTACGATTCGCTCGCAGGACGAACGCTTTTTCCTTGCTTTATCTTTCGGACTAATACTTTTCATTTCCCACGCTTAAATCTCATTCCTTCCATGTCGTTCTACGACTTTCCATACATCTCGTAAGCGTGCTCATTCCTCCATCGCGCAGGTACTCTTCATTTTCCGCTCTTCTCACGCTGCATGCGCCGGCCCTTAACATCTCTTTCTCATGTGTGGTTTCGCTATTGGTCTTCTATTTCCAATGCCGTTTACCACGCCGGCCCCCAGCTATTGTGACACGTAACTGTCACACTTTTACTTCACTATATAAACCCTTCAACAGGGCCTCTCGTCTCTTTTCCTCAGCTTTGTTCTACCTACGGC
>JBBPTX010001396.1:0-10476 GCA_038094595.1 Pulveroboletus aff. annulatus
CCATCCCCTAGGCCCAACATGATCGACATGAGGAGTCGGCCTGTAACGGAGATTAATAAGTACATGAGGTAACCAGCCGTTGATCTGCTGCGGGTGGGTAGAATGGAAGATGTCAACGGTAATTAAGAATAAGGGATCACATCACAGTGATGGGGTGACTGATGTGAGGTCTGTGATGATCTCGGTGATTAAATACGTGCTGTGATCAATGGGGCGAATGTGAAAGAGTGAAGGTGAAGCCCATTGATCTAGAAGGGCCTGTAGATCCCCTGTGTCTGGCACAGTGTCTATGTCGGGTTTTCCCTTGATAAGATAAGAAAAGGCGTCCGTTAGCGCAAAGTAAGAATGAAAAATATATAGCTGTAACAGGCGTAAGGCCAGATTGACTGGTATATATAGTGAAAGGTGACGGTGTGACTGTAATGTCACAGGGTCAAGGGTAAGAGTTAAGGGCCGGCATGGGAAGCAGCGATGGAATGTGAAAGAACAAAGGAGAATGTGATAGAACCCACGCGTGAGAGGGAAACACAACATGCCGGTGCATGTGGTGGAAGAAGGGTGAACACGTGTGCAATAAGGCAACACAAGGGAGATAAGTGCACAAGAACGCGTAAGTATGATGATGTATGCGAACAGAGACCTCAGAGAGCCGAGGGACAAGGGTAAGGGGTTGGCGTGGTCAACCAAAGAAGAGCGGAATAGTGAGCATATGCACGGAGACAAGAGAGAAAGAAAGGAGAAAGATGTGCCTGGCACGATGAATCGTAACAGTCAACATAGGAGCGGACAAAAGTAGCAAGACCCAGCCACCAAAATTCGGACACGACGAGTTGGTGGGTTTTAAGGTAGCTGGGGTGACCAGTGGAGTTGTGGTCATGAGAGTGCTGGATGACAGCACGGTGAAGGTCATAGTCAGGAGGGACGTAAACACGCCCTTGGTATTGGAGAATGCCATCCGCGTACTGCCAGTCAGCAAGGTGGGAGCAAAAGGCGAGGGGAAGGGAACTGTCAAGCTCTTGCAGTTTGTGGAGAACGAGGTCATCAGAGGCGGAAGCGGAAGCGATGTGGTTGGAGAGAGCCAAGTCAATGAGTCAGACGAAGAGAGCTTTGGGGAGGAGGGTGACCCCAATGTTATCAGAGTTGGCACAGGGGAGGAGGTCAGGATGGCGGGAGAGGGCATCTGGGCTGGCAAGCTGAGTGCTGGGGACGTGGGTAATTGAGTAGTTGTAGTCTGCGAGGTCTAGGAGCCAGCAGGCTTGGCGGCAATTGAGGTCCTGGGGTCAGTGGAAGTACATCAGGTTCTTGTGATCGGAGAAGATCTTGACAGGGAAGGGAGAGCCATGTGGGTATTGCCTCCAGGCTTTGAAACTGTGGATGATGGCCAAGAGCTCCCTATCGTGGATATCGTAATTGCATTCTAAGGATGAGAAAGATTGCGATAAGTAAGAACAGGGATGCCAATCCCCGTTTGCGTCAGTTTGTAATAAAATACCGCCTGATGCGTATTTGGAAGCATCAGTAGCCATGGCAAATGGTCGAGAGATATCTGACATAAATAGGATAGGCTTACAAAGGAACAACTTCTTGAGTTGCTCGAAGACGGTTTGCTGGGCAGTTGCCCAGGTCCAAGGCATCGTTTTCTTGGTGAGATCAATGAGTGGGTGGGCGATATTTGAGTAACTGGGGATGAAACATCTATAGAAATTAGCAAAACCTAGGAAGGAACAGACATCTTTGACTTTTTGTGGCGTAGGCCACTGGGCAATCCCATCAAGCTTGACGGGGTCCATAGCGAGTTGTCCTTCTTTGACAATCATCCCAAGGTATTCAACCTCAGGGACGGTGAATTGACATTTCTCCAGCTTGAGATGGAGGTCGAGTTCTGCCATCCGTTGGAGGACACGGCGAGTATGTTCGGTGTGGGTGGCATCATCTGGGGAGAAGATCAGGAGATCGTCCATATAAATAACTAACCATCCTTTGACGATCATATCGTGGAAGGAGTCGTTCATGAAACGTTGAGATGTCATGGGTGAGTTGGTCATGCCAAAGAACATGACCATGGGTTCAAAGAGACCTTTGTGAGTAAGAAAGGCACCTTTCCATTGGTGCCCATCTTTGATACGTACGTTGTTGTACCCCCAATGTACATCGAACTTGGTGAAGATGCGGGCCCCCTTGAGTTTGTCGAGGAGATCTGAGATCAGAGGCAGCATGTAGGCATCGCAGATTGTGTGTTCGTTAAGATACTGGTAATCTTGGCAGGGGTGGAGCTTGCTGTCTTTCTTCTTAACAAAGAAGAATGGTGATGCTTGAGGGGAATTCGAGGGTCGGATCTTTCTGGCGGCAAGATTTTCGTCAAGGAAGTCTTCTGTGGCTTTCTTTTCATCGGGGGTAAGCAGGTAAAGTTTGCCAATCTTCGGGGTGAATGAATCTTTGACATTGATTGCATGGTTGTAGGGTCTGAAGGGAGGAAGGGAGTTGGCAGATTCTTTGGTGAAGACTGGGGTGAAGTCCTTATAGGCATCAGGTAGAGTAACTTTTGGCTTAGCCTTCTCAGCAGCTGCCGCGAGTTCAGTGGTGGTGGTAAGCTTTGCAACAAGCTTCGGGTGTGTCTGATGATATCGGGATCCCGATTTGAGGATTTGTTGACAAGAGTTGTTGTAGAGCGCTCTGCGAACATAGAGGTCCCCGTCCGGCATATCAAGGAACATAGAAAGGGTGTGGTCAGGGATGGTTTCGACCATTACATGACGAGGTGGTTTTGAAGGGGGTGCTTGAGGTTGGGCATCATTGTGTCGCTTGAGATCTGCGACATGGATGTGATAGAGAGAGGCAGACTCATCTACCGATTTGGGGACATTGATTGTTTGCGATGACCAGTCGATTGAGGGGTTTGTAAGTTTTAACCAAGGCATCCTGAGAATCACATTCTTGGACCCACAATGCATGATGTGGAAGTGTACATGCTGAGTAATTCCATCGATGTTGGTAAAGAGTGAGGCAGTGTAACGGATGGCCCTCTTCGCATTGGGGGTTTGGTCGACATTGTTGACAGGGATGGGGGTCAGGAGTTTATCAAGGGGAAGTCGGTGTTTTCGGGTGAAATCCCAGTCAAGGCAGTTGATGTCTGTGCTGCTATCAATGAGGGTGCGGGTGTCGACGGTTTTCATGGTGTGTGACGGATCAATGAGTTGCAGAGGAATATGCATTGATTTCTTGGATGTGGATACAAGTACAGGTGCACACATAATAGGAGGAACTACTGACATCGAGGCAGTGTTCCGTTTCAAAAATCTTGGGAAGTAAAGGCGACGCGGGACACCTTTGGTTCTTCATCGTCATCTTCATCGTCTATCTCTTGTAGTCGAGGAAGTTCTTCTTCGTCCTTGACTTCCACTTCTATAACCTTCCGAACGACCTTCTTCGGCCTCAGGGTATTTGAAATAAATGTAGGGCAGGCGGTAGCCCAATGTCCTTTCTGGCGATAGCGGAAACACCTTCCCTCTTTGCGGCATTGCTCTTGCTCGGCAGGGGTGAGTCATTGGATGTGGACAGCATCAACGTCCATGGTGTTGGAGTCTTTGGTGGGGGCGGGGACGGTGTACTGGTGGTATGTGTGGCAAGAGGGGGTTTTGTGGCGAGTGGCGATTTCTCGAGCACGCTCCATGTGGGTTTGGAAGGTGACGGCTTTCTTTAGCCAAGCGTTTATAGTGGTGGGGACCATCTCCATGGCCAGGATACGGCGCATGAGGGCGTCAGGGATGGTGGCCGAGTAATAGCCGATAAGGATGTTGTTGTCAGTTATTCCTGCAATGGCGCAATGGTTCTGGAACTGAGCGTTATACTCAGTCAATGAAGGGGAGTATCCTCCGTTCTTGGAGGCGATCATGCGGGTGGTGGTGAGCCAGGCAATCGCATTGCTGGTGGTGTTGTAGTGTTTAAACACCAGGATGAAGGCGTCATGGAAGTCAGACCAAGAGCTCATCGAAATTGAGCCATCGGCTGCGATCTTCGAGGATCTAAAGGTGTTGGCCCACATAAGTGCGGGACCTCTGGTCATATATGAGAGCGCGAAAGCGATGCGCTTTGGATTGGTGGTATAGACTTCAGTGTTAATGTTGAGGTAGAAGACAACGGAGTCAAACCATTGCTTGGCCGTCTTGTAATCGCCATCGTATTTGTCTGGGGTACCAATGCGAAGTTCGAGGGGTTTGGTGGTCATAGTGGGCAATGGAGGACAAGGGATTGGGGGAAAGATGTGGCCGGTTTGGCATCTGGGTGTTGGGGACAGGGGAGTCTGTGGGTGAGGTATCTGCACGGAAGCAGAAAAGTTGTGGGCAAGGTCGCAAGTAGCAAGTTCTTCGTCGGAGTCTAATAGAGGCTCGTCGGGGTCTTCATTCCAGTATGCTTGGTTGGAATCATCAGGGGTGTCAGAGGAATCAGAATGTGAAGTACACGGAGGTTCTCGAGGGTTCCAATGCAGATCAGTGGTTCGAGTGTTTCAATGAGAAGCTATGGTGGGCGGCGTATGTGATAGTACCCGAACAAGAAGGTAGCTTAGTTCTTTTGTTATGCATGGCCGTGGGTGTGGTCATGCATAGACCTACTAACACCTAGTAGGGTCAAAGGGGTCGGTCGTTCGTATATATGACAACATGAGACCAGCCGTGGGGATGCTGGATCGAAGGTTCCATCAAGGGTGTTTGACGGGTCAAGGGATACAGCTGTCTAGCTTGACAAGCGGGTCAAAGGTTCAAGGATAGAGACACACAAAGGCGGGCAAGCCGTAGTGTGAAGTGCTCACTTAATGGTAGAGCGAAGACGCGAGGAGTAAAGATGATGGATTATTAGTACTAACTAGGCGACAAGCCATAGGTAAAACTAAGCTAAGGAGAAGATGTAAGAGGCCCTGTTGAAGGGTTTTGTTGCGACTACAATTCCTTGCAGGCAATCACTATCCTAAACGTCGAGCGGAGAGACTATCTTTATGAGGGATGCTTTGTAGGCAGTGGACAAGAGAACTAGACTGGAGACTTGAGCTCTGTCCAGCCTTGCTTTATATACTATTCTACATGTAGATATATGTTGTGTACCGATCTAGATACATATCTACATACGTCCATCCCCTAGGCCCAACATGATCGACATGAGGAGTTGGCCTGTAATGGAGATTAATATATACATGAGGTTACCAGCCGTTGATCTGCTGCGGGTGGGTAGAATGGAAGGTGTCAACAGTAATTAAAGATAAGGGATCACATCACAGTGATGGGGTGACTGGTGTGAGGTCTGTGATGATCACGATGTATTAAATGTGTGTGTGTGATCAGTGGGGCAGAAGGTGAAGGGTTGTAAGTGAAGCCCACTGATCTAGAAGGGCCCATAGATCCCCTGTGTCTAGCACAGTGTCTAAGTCGGGTTTTCCCTTGATAAGATAAAGAAAGAAAGTGTCTGTGTGTGCAAAGTAAAGATGAAAAATATATAGCTGTAACAGGTTTATATAGTGAAGTACAAAACATGACAGTTACATGTCACGGTGGTTAAGGGCTGGCGTGGGAAATGGTGTTAGAATAGAGAAGCCAATGGTGAAACCACGCATGAGAAAGAGACGTTAAGGGCTGGCGCATGCGGCATGTGAAGATCAGAAGATAAAAAGTACCTGCACAGTGGAGAATAAGCATGCTTACGAGATGTATGGAATGTTGTAGAACGACATGGAAGGAACGTGTTTAAGTGTGAGAAACAAAAAGTATTAGTTTGAAAGAGAAAGTAAGGAAAAAGTGTTTGTCCTGCGAGCGAATCGTAACAAAGTGAGTGAAGTAGGTCTAGAGCATGGTAATTAAGGGAATGCATATGAGGTGAGGCACCTAGACCAGTGATGTCATGATGACATCATATCTTATCTAATCAGGTAAGAAAATAAAGGAATAGCGAAGGGAGTGATCTTAGATAAGATCATGGGAAGATAAGATTAGATAATGCAAAAAATGCGAAAATGTCAGTAGCACGAAATCAATTCATAATAGTAAGAAGGTGAAAGGAATAGCGAAGGGAGTGATCTTAGATAAGATCATGGGGAGATAAGATTAGATAAAGAGAAAATTTGTGAAAATGTCAGTAGCACGAAATCAATTCATAACAGTTGTCATCTGTGCCATGCCATCATGCTACCACCGTCATGGTAGTTCACATTTTTCCATTGGTGGTGGGTGTGCCATCACAGCTGCATTGCGGTTGTGGTGGTGGGTGCACCTGTTACGCGTGGCCCTTGGGTATGGTCGCGCGTAGACCTACGAAGTCTAGGACGAGGGGGTCGTGGAGTGACGGTTGAGAATATCCATCCAAAGGTGTCGGCCGTGGGGTTGCCGAGCCTGAGTCTACCAGGTGATATTCGAGGTAGTCAGAGGTTACCTATGTCACACAGACAATAGGGTCAAGGGTTCGGGGTAGGACACACTCAGGCGTGAGGAGCATTGATGTGTGAAGCGTCCACTCGAGTGTAGAACGAAGACACGTAGAATTGCTAGAGCTAACTAGGCTGTAGCCGTAGGTAGAACTAGGTTAAGGAAAAGAAAAGAAATACCCTATTGAAGAGTTTATATAATGAAGAGAAAGGTGTGACGGTAACGTGTTACATGGTTAAGGGCCGGCGTGGGAAACGGCGTGAGAAGAGCGGAAGCCAATAGCAAAACCACGCATGTGAAAGAGACATAAGGGCCGGCGCATACGGCGTGAGAAGATTAGAAGACAAACGAGTACCTGCGCAGTGAGGGATAAGCACGCTTACGAGATGAATGGTATGTCGTAGAACGACATGGAAGGTAGCGAGGTAAGCGTGAAAAGAGATAAGTGTCAGTTCGTAATGCTAAGTAAAGAAAAAGAGTAGACCCTGCAGCGAATCGTAACATTACCCCCTTAGTAACTCCGAAGCTACGGTGAGGACTTCTTACAATTCCCGAAAGGCGGGTCCGGGAGAACCGGTGATGTTTGCATATCCGACGTCGTCCAGCTCATCTTGGTCTTCCATGGAAAATCCCTCGGTGGGGGACGAAAGGGGAAGGTGATAAGATTGTTGCGAGGAGGAAGAAGAGTGTCGAGACGAACGGCGGGAATTGCTGGTTCTTTGGACTATTTGTCCATTCCGGAACGCGGCTTGGGGTCGGCGAGGACGAGAGGAGGGGGAGGCGCGTGGGGTGGCGACGGTGGACGAGATATGGGAAGCGAGGGATCGAGAAGGACCAGGGCAGCGTGCGAACGAATGTCCAGGGGCGCAGCGGTTGCAACCCTGACAGGTATACTGTTGGCAAGAGAGTTGCGTGTGGCCAAGGCATTGGCATGTAAAGCAATGCTGATTGAAACGGGGGTGTCCGATGAAGATACGATCTCTGCTGTTACGACCGGTCCACCAGTCGTTGAGGGTTTGTCTATGGATGGGCGACCCATCCCTGAGTACGACGTCGCCAAGTCCTCGACCAGCGGCGGCTAGGTCTCGAAAATGGTTGTCTACGTCAAGGAGGAAAGTATCGTACCCGGATTGAAACCCATGGGAATAGAGGGAGTGGCGCGCGTGATAGATGTAGTCCATCATGGTCCTGCCAAGAGTGGTATGGGGGAATACGGGTCCTGACCCGGAGATGAAAGAGGCGATGCGGTTGAGCTGCATAGCCGTTTCAAACCAAGTGTAAAGTGGGAAGCCTTCGGCGGAATAAACACTAATGGGTACTCGAAGACGATCGTCAGATAAAAACATGTGGAAGCGGACGTATTCCTCATCGGTGAATCGTTCCTCTCGGAGACGGTTGGTATGGCGGTGTCCGGAGACGTCGAGAGGGACTTGGATGTCCCATCCCGAGTGGACTTCGAGAGAGTCAGAGCTGGGTGCTCGGACTAATGCTGGATGGTGGACGCCTAGAAACGAGGGTGGTCCGGGAGAAGGTTCCCGATGGGGCGGAGGGGTAAATGCTGGAGAGGTCTGGATCTGGCCAGAGACGGGAGAGACATGGGAGGTGGGAACACCACCAACAAGAGTGGCGAAGTTGACAGGTCGTGGGGCGGCGGGGAGAGTAGGAGAGACCCTCTCGGGGTCGGTAGTGGGAAGACGGACGGTGTTCGGGTTGGTGGAGACAGCAGCGGTGGGGGCATCGATGGTAGAGAATTCAATGGCCATTAGGAGGAGGTGGAGCGGGTTGATTTGCGGCGTGGCGGAGGTATGGGTGAAAGAGAGAAAGCGGTGGGGTGTCATCTTTTATAATCGTCTAGAATCTCCGACGAATGTTTTAAGTTCCACTCTGGTTCCCACGAATCCTCTTCGGCGGAATACCCTTTCCATCGGATTAGGTACTGGCGGGACGATGGCATTCCGTGATGTCGTAAGATTGTTTCTATTTCGTATTCTTCCTGACCTTCTATAAGATCCGGGGGTGGAGTAGGGAAGTTCGGGCCGTGTACGGGGTTTTCGCGATAGGGCGATAGGAGAGAAGCGTGGAACGTGTTGTGAATTTTCCACGTTCGTGGGAGTCGGAGGCGATAGGTGACAGGGGATAACATGTCCGTGATGGTAAAGGGACCTTCTCGTTTTGCGGCGAACTTCGGATCTGAGATAGATCTCTTTAAGTTTCGGGCTTCCAGCCATACTTTGTCTCCTTTGGCAAAAGGTTTAAAAGGAGATCGTGATCTGGCAGCCATAGTTTGCCGTGCGAGTTCGTGGGCAGCGAGGGCTTCGTCCCTTAGGGCAATCAAGTTTTTGAGGCGGTCTTTGACGGCTGGGATTTTGGTTTCGGCGATTACCGACGGGAGGGCACGGGGTTCGTAGCCCATCATGAGGAGGAAAGGGGATTTGCCGGTGACAGAGTGAGGGCGGTGATTGTGGGTGAATTCGGCGTGGGAGATGTGATCGGACCAGGAGGAGGGGAGATTCCCGCAGTAGATGCGGAGATACGTCTCGATTTCTTGATTTACGCGTTCGGTTTCTCCGTCAGTCTGAGGGTGATACGCAGTAGAGAGGGAGAGGTCATAGCCAAGGAGGTGTCCGAGTTCTCTGGCGAAGGAGGAGGCGAATTGAGGGCCTCGATCCGAGATAACCTTGTCGTAGAGGCCGAACCATTTGTAGACTTTGTGGAAAAAGAGATATGTGATTCCTTCAGCAGTGACGGTTTTCTTCGTAGGGCAAAGAATTACCCCCTTAGTAAGGCCATGGTCTACCACGACCAAAAGACTGTCGAACCCATCGGAGAGCGGGAGGTCGGTGATGAGATCGCAGGAGACCTGCTGGAAGGGGCGGGAGCAAGAAGAGGGGATAGGGAGGAGAGGTGGGGACGAAGGATGCGTGTTGACCTTGGATTGTTGGCAGATAGCGCAGCCTTCGATGTAGGAGCGGACGAAAGTGGCGAGGCCAGGCCACCAAAAGTCCGCAGTGACGAGCTGACGGGTTTTAAGAAATCCGGGATGGCCGGCGGAAGCGTGGTCATGACAGCGGGCAACGATGGAGCGATGAAGAGGGAGGTCATCGGGGACGTAGACACGATCCTGGTAGAGGAGTACGCCATCACGGTACTGCCAGTCGGAGAGACGCGAACGGGCGGCGGGGGGGACACGACCCTCGATTTCCTGGAGTTTATGAAGAACGAGGTCATCAGAGGCGGAGGCGGAGGATATGACTGAGGAAAGGGCAGAGTCGATGATTCGGACGAATAGGGAGTAGGGAAGGAGCGTAACCCCGGTGTTGTTGTTGTCGGCGTGCGGGAGGAGATCTGGGCGGCGGGAGAGGGCATCCGGACCAGCGAGATGAGATCCGGGGACATGGGTGATGCGATAGTCGAAGTCCGCTAGGTCTAGCATCCAGCGGGCTTGTCGCCGGTTTAGGTCCTGAGGGCGGCGAAAGTATGTGAGGTTTTTGTGGTCGGTGAAGACTGTGACGGGGAACGGGGAACCGTGGAGGTAGTGTCGCCACGCTTTGAACCCACGGAGGACGGCCAGGAGTTCTCGATCGTGAATGTCATAATTTCGTTCGGCAGGGGCGAACGTTTGGGAGAGGTATGAGCAGGGGTGCCAGTCGCCGTTGGAGTCGGTTTGGAGGAGGATCCCCCCTGAGGCGTATTTGGAGGTGTCAGTAGTGATGGCGAAGGGGCGGGTGATGTCGGGCATGAAGAGGACAGGTCGTCGTGTAAAGAGGGTTTTTAATTGTTCAAAGGCGGTTTGGCGAGCGGGTGACCAATCCCACGGTTGGGTTTTCTTTGTGAGGTCGATGAGGGGTCGAGTGATATCGGAGTATCCCGGGATTAATCTACGATAGAAGTTGGCAAATCCTAAAAAGGAGCGGACGTCTTTGACTTTTTTCGGGGTGGGCCATTTTGCAATTCCGTCAAGTTTGACGGGGTCTGTTACAGCTATATATTTTTCATCCTTTCCTTGCGCATATGGACGCTTCCTTTATCTTATCAAGGGAAAACCCGACCTAGACACTGTGCTAGACAC
>JBBPTX010001397.1:0-10470 GCA_038094595.1 Pulveroboletus aff. annulatus
AACGGTAATTAAAGATAAGGGATCACATCACAGTGATGAGGTGACTGATGTGAGGTCTGTGATGATCACGGTGTATTAAATACGTGCTGTGATCAATGGGGCGAATGTGAAGGAGTGAAAGTGAAGCCCATTGATCTAGAAGGGCCCGTAGATCCCCTGTGTCTGGCACAGCGTCTAGGTCGGGTTTTCCCTTGATAAGATAAAGGAAGCGTCCATATGCGTTAAGTAAAGATGAAAAATATATAGCTGTAACAACAGGTGGAACAACTTAGGGAAGTATCCCCAAGTGTTCCATGTATTTATACATTATGATACAGTAGGAGATACAATGTTCTAAGTCAGCTGGGTAGAGGGTATGGTAAAGGGTATGATGTATGTGTGGAGCAAGGCAGTGTACATGCTGGCTAATGTGAGGCAAATATGAAAGAATGGAAGGGTGATAGTGAAAGGATAGGTCTAGAGCAAGGGGATTAAAGTAATGCATATGAGGTGAGGCACCTAGACCTGTGATGTCATGATGACATCATATCTTATCTAATCGGAAGTAAAGTTAAGGGAATAGCAAAGGGAGTGATCTTTAGATAAGATCATGGGCTGATAAGATTTGATAATGCGAAAAAGTATGAAAAAGTCAGTTTCACGAAATCAATTCGTAACACAGGGGGGCTGGACGTGTCAGACTCAAAGAAAAGGCCCGGGGGCACAGCTTGACCATATGCTGTAGCAGAATATCAGCACAAATAACTTTAAATTCAAGCATCATTGGCAAGCGATAAGTTACTTACCGTCTCGCAATTTCTTCGTAATGGTAATGTTCACTGACGGAGATTCAGGGGAACACACAATGCGGCTTCTTTTCCCTAATTCAAGCTTCAGGTGCGATGTGTTGGATGGACATTAAATACTTACCTTGCAAGCGTGGCGGTGTGCACAAGCTCTTCATGGGCCCCTTCCCCTTCTCTGTGGGAGCGGGAGGAGTGGCATCCCTGTCGTCGTCCTCACCATGCATAGAGAGCACTCGTAAGGGGCTGGACAGCGCATCGTCGAACTCGTCAATTGGGTCACCAAGGTAACAATCATCATCCTCTTCAACCTCAGAGTCCCAACCGGTGATCTTCGGCTGAGTGTCCCATTGCTTGTAAACGTCATTGGGAATAGTTATGATCGTAGCTAGAAAGAATCCGATCAGTAAATAGGGACATTCCATGTGTGCGTAACATACCAAACCACAGATGGCAGTCCTTCACAGCCGCCTTAAATCGACCTTTATGATCTGAAAGCGTAGATCCGTTGGGTAAGACGACTGGGACAATCTTGAACTTCTTCTTGTCTTTGACGAGAAGGCACCAATCAGCTCTTTCACAGTCCAGGGGCATTTGCGTGAAGGGCGGGTTCTGAGCCTGTCTAGCTTTGATGTCGTCGATATATCTGAACGCCATTGGGAACCATTCGCAAAGTTTCTTGTCAACGTCCTTGAAGGTCCACGCGCTGTCGACAGCAATGCCCTTGGTGCCAGATGTGAGGAAACACCTGCAGTTTTTCCAGGTCTGGAGATCAACAGAGTTCCCGTGTGGGTTGATCACATCTCCCTTTTTCAGTCGGCCTTTCGCCTGTAGAGATCGCCGTGAGTTTTGGTCTATCAGCCCACCATTAAGGTATATACGTACATTGACACCACCTACGTTTAGGGCAATGGAGTGGACGTGAAAGACAGTACCTGTGGACACATGATCACTGGAAGCACTGTGCCCAAATTCGAACGGTTTCAAGTTCATCGATGCCCGTACTGCCTGCATCAAATATGTCGTATCAGACCTGTGAGGTAAAACACTGTAGTTATGCTCTCTCACCTTGCGAGGGCCCAGGGCTCCAATGAGCATTGAAGGTTGTCTCAGCTTCCCAAAGCTTGCCTGTTTGCCTGAGGACATTGCAAGAACGTCAGCTCCTTCAATGAACGATACAGATTGCCTCACCAGACTCCCCACTTTCTTGTTTGCGAACGTCGCAAGCGTTTCAGCTCTGGCACTTGCGATCGAAGGGGGCTGCTGAGAACCACTGTAGCCCTGGGTCTCTCCAACCAAATCATGAAAAATGTCGGTCACAGCACCAGAGAGGGCCTGACTGGGAGGCAGCGGGTTGGGGGCCAAGGATGGTAAGTCAGAAGGAACCTCCAGGTGGGACTGTCGTGGATGTTTGCTGTACCCATGTCTACATTCTTTGCAAATAAGGGTGTTGCTGTTGGTGGGTGTAAATTCTTCACATTCACAAGAGCCTCCACCACCTCGGCAAAAGGTACATAGTAGTCTGAGGTGCCAGCATCTCAGGTGAAAAGAGTGGTGGTAGAGAAATGAGAGGGACAACACGTCGACACTGAGTTGTCAATGAGGACGAAGTAACCTATATATGTTCGTACAACCAGTAGCGCTAGTACAAAAAATACGACAGGCATGCTATTGCCTGGCACCAGAGACGTGCCCGATCATACCAAATTGGCTCAGCTAAAGCGATATCTAATTGTTTAGCTCCCCTTTGACCAATGGAAATTGTTTCAAAAGGTTCCTGACCATTAGCAAGCCCATACCCATCTGGAGTTATATCAAGCGAGATTACATGGCGGAGTGTAATAAAAAAAACGATCTCATTCTCTGGGTAGGCGAAGGGACTCTTGCCAGTCGGTACACAAATGGGACTGTGCAGGACATGGTGCCATTGTTCCAAATTAACAAACTCAGCAACCTCGTTGTTGTCTTCATCTGGTGGATGACCAGCTCCAGTCTGATTTTCATGATGGTGACTGCATGCTCCATGCACACCGTAAAACTGGTCAAGTATGTTGGGATGCACGTCTTCAAGGTCGCCATCATATATTCTGAAGCGTGTCTGACCCAAGAAGCGAAGGTCCTTCAAGTTGAGTTCAGAATTAGTAGACAGTAGCTGCAAATAGTAGTCTGATTGGAAATTTACCTGTGGACTATGGTTGTTGGTATCAGGACCCCATATAGGATGACAATTCCACCCCTTTCGGAATCACACCCATTCTATGCATGAATTATGCGTTGATCTGTAATTGCCAAGTAGTGACTAAATGAATTACTTCAAAAATATGTACTTACAAGCCCCATAGGAAAGAGGCACGACGGAGGCCATGCTTCATCACCATGTATGTAGCAACATCGATATTCTCCCCGCCACAATCACCTCTTACTCTTGATGGTATGCCATACTCCTTCACGGCCTCTTTGAATAAATCAAGGACTGTGCTTGCATGGTTGTTGTCATGTGCATGTAATGCTGTGATCTGAATAGTAATAGTAAGCCTAACACATATTGCATTTGGCAGAGTGAATTTACTTACTGTACGGCAGAATCCATCAATCGATCCATGTATAACAATACCCCAGTGAATGAGTTTGTGGTGGCCATCAATATGCCAGAGAGCATTGGGCCATTCGACAACGTATTTGCACCTTTTCCTGATTCTGCGGTTGTGCAGGACTTGGCCCACGTGGTCAAGTCGTTGTAATGAGTGTGATACACAAGAATACTGAATTTGGTAGCCATTCTGCTGCAAAAAGCCCATCGCATAATGAATGCCCAACTCCAGACGACTAGCCTTGAATTGAGACATGAGGTGATTTAGTTCAGCATTGCTGATTGACAAGTACTTCCTCATGATCCCATATTGCTTCATGTATTGTTGCAGAGTATTGCGGTGAACACCTAAAGTACTAGCTAACTCAGTAAATTTGATGAAACAGGACGTAGACATTGCTTCTCGAAGAAAAATTGGATCAATGATTTTTTTTGGGGCGACCATGTTTCCCAGAACAAACAATGTGGATGGGTTGTGGGATTATGACATTCTGGTCTTTGCTGTAGCATATGGATATAATCAATTATGAACCAAGGTGGATAAAGTATGACTCACCGGCCTTGGACACGGTCTTAATAGTCTGAGAGGGCGCAAAACAAGCACCCCAACTGGGAAGCAGCCTGTGCTACCCATTCATTTAGTCCAGCCTCAGAGCTCTCGATCGCTTGAAGCAGCGGGATCGCATCATCCTGGATTGTATTGCATTGGAATATGATCTGGAGGGAATCAACGTCCTCTTGGTTGAGTAGCCTGAAAGCACGGCAGTAGATATTTGCAAGTGTGTCAACAGCAACAGAAGTATTGGGTGAGCACTCAACATGGGGAAGCGGTGGTAGTGTTTGGGGTATTGGAGTCCCCATTACTGCACATCCTCATCGTTCACTCTGAGATCTGAAGTCTCATCAAGGATTACCATATTTGGGGGCGTGTGTACTTCCCTTTCGAATTCCATTCCCACTCGACCATCAACACCTTTCTTTGTCATTACACCTTTTCGCTGCATATTAGCATGGAAACCAGACACCACCAGATCTACTACTACGCTAAGGGGACTCATATATTTCGTGTAAGTCTTAGATGGTGAAGTATTCTCCAGCTACACCATTTATCTCTTTTGTTTTTTCAGGTCAGCGAAGTGCTCTATAAGTTGCACGAAGACCTCCTGTCGTCCAACTCTGGTCTCTTCCAGGACCTGTTTGATGTCTGTGATGGCTCCCACAAATCCTGTGTCAATCCGGACAATCCTGGGGAAGAAACAAATGATTCAAACCCTATTGTCTTGGAGAGCGAACATTCGGAAGTATTTGACCTATTCCTTGACCAGGTATACACCCAGTAAGTACTTCTTTGTGCAATTCATGTGCAAAATGATGCCAATATCTGATTGTACATCTGTCAATGATTCTGTAGTAGCCGCGTTGGTGCACGACAACTGTTACGCGTGGCCGTGGGTATGGTCGCGTGTAGACCTACTAACGCCTAGTAGGGTCGAGGGGATCAGTCGTTCGTATATACGACGACATAGGGCCAGCCGTGGGGATGCTGGTCGAGTGTACCGTCAAGGGTTTTGACGGGTCGAAGAGTAAACCACTGCCTAGCTTGACTAGCAGGTCAAAGGTTCAAGGTAGGGACACATGAAGGCGGGTGAGCCATAGTGTGAAGTGCTCACTTAATGGTAGAGCGAAGACACGAGGAGTAACAAGGGTAGATTACTAGTACTAACTAGGTGACAAGCCGTAGGTAGAACTAAGCTAAAGAGAAGAGGAGATGGCCCTGTTGAAGGGTTTATATAATGCATCTAAGGTGTGACAGTTACGTGTCACAGTGGTTAAGGGCTGGCGTGGAAAGTGGCGTTAGAAATAGAAAGCCAATGGCAAAACCACACATGAGAAAGAAACATCAAGGGCTGGCGCATACAGCGTGAGAAGATCAGAAAGTAATGAGTACCTGCATGGTGAAGGAATAAGCACGCTTATGAGATGAATGGAATGTTGTAGAACGACATGGAAGAAACACGGTTAAGTGTGAGAAAGGAAAAGTGTTAGTCCGAAAGAGAAAGCAAGGAAAAAGTGTTCGTCCTGCGAGTGAATCATAACATTACCCCCTTAGTAACCCGAAGCTACGGCGAGGATTCCTTACAAGTCCCTAAAAGTGGGTCCCGGGGAGCCGGTAATGTTGGCATAGCCTACATCGTCTAGTTCGTCTCCATCCTCATAAGGAGAGGGGGTGCGAGGAGAGGATGTGGTGGGATGATATGATTGTTGAGAGGAGGAGGAAGACTGACGAGAGGTACGGCGGGGGGTGGCTCGACGGACGATTTGTCCGTTGCGGAACGCGGCTTGGGGGCGGCGAGGCGTGGACGTTTGTGTGGAGGAGGATTGAGCGCAGGGAGAGGTGAGGCGAGAAGCGAGGGGGCGAGACGCACCCGGGCAGCAGGCAAGAGAATGTCCAGGGGCATGGCGGCGACACCCGGTACAGGTGTGTTGCTGGCAAGACAACTGTGTATGCCCTAGACAATGACATTGGAAGCACCGCTGGTTGAAATGGGGGTGTCTGGGATATACGTGATCTCTACCGTTGCGACCAGTCCACCAGTCGTTGAGGGTTTGCCTGTGAATAGGTGATCCATCCCGTAAGACTTCATTGCCAAGTCCTCGACCTGCAGCAGCAAGATCTCGGAAGTGGTTATCGACATCGAGAAGGAAGGAGTCATAGCCCATTTGGAAGGCGTGTGAGTACAACTGGTAATGCATGTGGTAGATAAAATCCTGCATGGTCCTGCCAAGCATGGTATGAGGGAAAACTGGGCCAGAGCCAGAGACAAAGGTGGCGATGTGATTTAACTGCATTGCGGATTTGAACCAAGTAAAGATAGGCGAGCCATCGGTAGAATAAATGCTAATAGGGACCCAAAGGTGGTCGTCAGACATAAGTGAATGAAAGTGGACATAATGCTCATCGGTGAATCGTTCCTCCCGAAGCCGGTTGGTGTGGCGGTGGTTAGAGACATCTAAGGGGACCTGGGAGTCCCATCCGAAGTGAGCAATGAGAGTGTCCGAGCTAGGGGCACGGACGAGCTGGGGGCGGTGGATGCCTAAGAATGAGGGGGGTCCGGGAGAAGGTTCTCGATGGGGCGGAGGTGTAAATGTTGGCAAGGATTGGATCCTGCCAGAGACAGGGGAGACGTGGGACTGGGGAACATCACCAACAAGAGTGGCGAAGTTGACAGACTGTGGGGCAGCAGGGTGAGTAGGAGAGACCCTCTCGGGGTCAGTAGAGGGAAGATGGACTGCGCTGGGGTTGGTGGACGGTGCGGCGGCAGGGGTATTGACATTGGCGAATTCGATGGCCATGAGTAGAAGATGGAGAGGGTTTATTTGCGGCGTGGTGGGCGAGCGGGTGAAAGAGAGAAGGCGCGGGGGTGTCATCTTTTATAATTGTCTAGCAACTCCGACGAATGTTTCAAGTTCCACTCGGGTTCCCATGATTCTTCTTCGGTGGGATACCCCTTCCATCAGATCAGGTACTGACGGGCCGATGGCATTCCTCAATGCCGTATGATTCGTTCAATTTCGTATTCTTCTTGTCCTTCGACAAGATCCGGAGGTGGTGTGGGGAAGTTCGGGCCGTGTACATCGTTTTTGCGATAGGGCAATAACAGAGAAGCGTGGAATGTGTTGTGGATTTTCCACGTTCGTGGGAGTCAGAGGCAATAAGAAACGGGAGAGATGACGTCAGAGATAATGAAAGGGCCTTCGCGTTTTGTGGCGAACTTCGGATCTTGGACGGACCTTTTAAGATTCCTGGCCTCCAGCCAAACTCACTGTCCTTTCTCAAAGGGCACGAATTTCAACTTAGACCTGGATGCCATGACTTGTTGCACAAGCTCATGGGATGCGAGGGCTTCGTCTCAAAGGGCAGTTAGTTCTTTGAGGTGGGTTTCAACGGTGGGGATGTTGGTTTCGGCAATCACCGAAGGAAGGGCATGGGGTTCATATCCCATCATGAGGTAAAATGGGGATTTGCTGGTGACGAAATGAGGGTGGTGATTGTGGGTAAATTCGGCGTGAGAGATGTGATCGGACCAAGTAGAAGGGTGGTCCCCACAGTAGATGCGAAGATAGGTCTCAACTTCCTGGTTGACGCGTTCAGTTTCTCCGTCGGTTTGGGGATGATACGCTGTGGAGAGAGAGAGATCGTAGTTGAAAAGTCAACCAAGTTCTTTGGCAAAGGTAGAAGCGAACTGTGGACCACGATCTGAGATGATTTTCTCATAGAGCCCGAAGTGGAGGTAGACTTTGTGGAAAAAGAGCGTTGCTACTCCTTCTGCAGTGATGGTCTTCTTCGTAGGGCAAAGAATTACCCCCTTAGTAAGGCCGTGGTCCACCATGACCAATAATGAGTCGAATCCCCCAGAGAGTGGGAGATCAGTGATCAGATCGCAGGAGATCTGTTGAAAAGGGCAAGAGCAAAAGGACGGGATGGGGATGAGTGGGGGAACAGTGGGGTGAGTGTTTGCCTTGTTGCGCTGGCACACAGCACAGCCGTCGACATAAGAGCGAACAAAGGAGGCAAGGCCTGGCCACCAGAACTCGGAGGTGACGAGTTGGCGGGTTTTAAGATAGCCAGGATGACTGGCGGAGTCATGGTCGTGGGAGCGCTGGATGACAGCATGGCGAAGGTCACGGTCGGGAGGGACATAGACACGTCCTTGGTATTGGAGGACGCTGTCGGAGAATTGCCAGTCGGCGAGACGAGAGTGGAAGGCAGGGGGAAGGGAGCCGTCGATCTCCTGGAGTTTGTGGAGGACGAGGTCATTAGAGGCGGAGGCGGAAGTGATGTGGTTGGAGAGGGTGGAGTCAATGAGGCGGACGAAGAGTGTATCTGGGAGGAGGGTGACGCCGATGTTGTCGGAGTCGGCACGAGGGAGGAGATCCGGGCGGCGGGAGAGGGCATCAGGACCAGTGAGTTGGGTACCGGGGATGTGGGTAATGGAGTAATCATAATCAGCGAGGTCGAGAAGCCAGTGGGCCTGATGACGGTTGAGATCTTGGGGGCAGCAAAAGTATGTAAGGTTCTTGTGATCAGAGAAGACTGTGACAGGAAAGGGAGAGCCATGGAGGTATTGCCTCCAGGCTTTGAAACCACGTATAACGGCCAAGAGCTCCCGGTCGTGAATGTCATAGTTGTGTTCTGAGGAGGAAAACAATTGGGATAAGTAAGAACAGGGGTGCCAATCCCCATTTGCGTCGGTTTGTAACAAGATGCTGCCCGATGCGTATTTAGATGCGTCAGTGGCCATGGCAAAAGGGCGAGAAATATTGGGCATGAACAAAACAGGCTTACAGAGGAACAACTCCTTGAGTTGTTCGAAGGCGGTCTGCTGAGCGGGTGCCCAAGTCCAAGGCATCGTTTTCTTGGTGAGGTCGATGAGGGGTCGTGCGATGTTGGAATATCTGGGAATGAACCATCTGTAGAAGCCAAGGAAGGAACGGACATCTTTGACTTTTTGTGGCGTAGGCCACTTTGCAATCCCATCGAGCTTGACGGGGTCCATAGCGAGTTGCCCTTCCTTGATGATCATCCCGAGGTATTCAACTTCGGGGATGGTGAACTGGCATTTCTCCAGTTTGAGATGGAGGTCAAGTTCTGTCATCTGTTGAAGGACACGGCGGGTTCATTCGGTGTGGGTGTCGTCATCTGGGGAGAAGATGAGGAGGTCATCCATATAAATAACTAACCATCCTTCAGCGATCATATCGCGGAAGGAATCATTCATGAAACGTTGGAATGTTGCAGGTGAGTTAGTCATGCCGAAAAACATGACCATGGGTTTGAAGAGGCCTTTGTGAGTAAGAAAGGCACCTTTCCATTGGTGCCCGTCTTTAATACGTACGTTGTTGTATCCCCAGTGTACGTCGAATTTGGTGAAAGTGCGAGCTCCTTTGAGTTTGTCAAGGAGGTCAGAGATTAGCGGTAGCAGGTAAGCATCGCGGATAGTGTGTTCGTTGAGATACCGATAGTCTTGGCAAGGACAGAGTTTGCCATCTTTCTTCTTGACAAAGAAGAATGGTGACGCTTGGGGGGAATTCAAAGGGCGAATCTTGCTGGCGGCGAGATTTTCATTGAGGAAGTCTTCTGTAGCTTTCTTTTCTTCTGGAGTGAGCGGGTAGAGTTTGCCAATCTTCAGGGTAAACGAGTCTTTGATGTTGATTTCATGATCGTAAGGTCTGGAGGGGGGAAGGGAGTCGGTGGATTCTTTGGCAAAGACTGGGGCGAAATCTTTGTAGGCGTCCGGTAGAGTAACTTTTGGTTTGGCCTTCTCGGTGGCAGCTGCAAGTTCCGTGGCAGTGGTGAGCTTGGCAACAAGCTTTGGGTGCGTCTGATGGTAACGGGATCCCAACTTGAGAACTTGTTGGCAAGAGTTGGCGTGAAGGGCGCGGCGGACGTAGAGGTTCCCATCTGGCATGTCAAGGAACGTGGAGAGAGTATGGTCGGGGATGGTTTTGACCATAACATGGCAGGGTGGCTTCGAGGGGGGTGCCCTAGGTTGGGCATCATCATGTCGTTTGAGGTCGGCGACGTGGGTATGGTAGAGGGAAGCAGATTCATCTACCGTTTCCGGGATGTTGATTGTCTGCGACGACCAATCAATGGAGGGGTTTGTGAGGCATAACCAAGGCATTCCGAGAATCACATTCTCGGACCTGCAGTGCATGACATGGAATCGTACATGTTGAGCTATTCCATTGATGTTGGTAAAAAGAGAGGCGGTGTAGCAGATGGCTCCTTTGGCGTTGGGGGTTTGGTCAATGTTGTTGACAGGAATAGGCGTCAGGAGTTTATCAAGGGGAAGTCGATGTTTTCAGGCGAAGTTCCAGTCTGTTGCGACTACAAGTTCCTTGCAGGCAATCACTATCAGATAGACGTCGAGGGGAGGGATGTCTTAATACTATTTTATAGGCAGAGAACAAGAGAACTAGACTGGAGACTGAGCTCCGTCCAGTCTCGCTTTATATACTATTCTATGTGTAGATACATGTTGTGTATCGATCTAGATACGTATCTACATAAGTCCATCCCCTAGGCCCAACATG
>JBBPTX010001398.1:0-10449 GCA_038094595.1 Pulveroboletus aff. annulatus
TGATCTCCTCCGTGTTGCCTTATCGCACACGTGTTCACCTTCTTATGCCGCATGCACCGGCACGTTCGTGTTTCACTCTCACGCGTGGTTCTTACGCCTTCCATGGCCTTCCTTCACATTCTATCGCCGCTTCCCACGCCGGCCCTTAACCTTTGCCCTTGACCCTGTGACCGTTACTGTCACACGTCACCTTTCACTATATATACCAGTCGATCTGGCCTTATGCCTTTCTCCCCAGCTTGATTCTACCTGTGTACTGGCCTAGCCCTACCTAGAGAATACAAGCCTCCCTCGATTCCCCACCTCTACGAGTCCCCGTTCGACTCTTGAGTGAACACTGTACGTCTGAGACACTCTCTCGACGTCCCTTGACTACCCTCGGGCACCGACCCGTGCCATCACCGCCGTTCCCCAGGACGGTTGACCCACCGACTACCTCCGACTAGGTCGTTAGCAGGTCTACGTGCGACCCTACCCGGGCCACACGTAACATCTGATGTGTCTGTTTCTAATCTGAATTGACAATCAATGTTGGAATAAGCCAAGATTGGCGTGGTGGTAAATCTTTCTTTTAGTTTATCAAATGCTTCTTGTTGCGACTGTTCCCAAATCCAGGAAACATCTTTCTTTAATAGATCATTAAGAGGTCTAGCGACCTGCGTGTATCCTTCTATGAACCAATGATAATAATTGGCGAGTCCAAGAAAGCTTCATACTCCTTTCACGCTAGTGGGTGCTGGCCAATCTAAGATGGCATCGACTTTCTTGCGATCCATCTTTATTCCATCTATCCCTATGACCATACCTAGACAATCCACTTCTTTCTTGAAGAAATGACATTTTTCTGGTTTGGCAAATAAATCGTTTTCTTCGAGACGCTTTAGTACCTTCTTGACAATCTCGGCGTGTTCTGCTTCATTATCTGTTTTTGTGAAGATTATAACGTCATTGATGTATACAACCACTACGTCTTCCATGTCTGCAAATAATTCGTTCATCATGGTTTGGAACGTGGCTGGTGAATTGCATAACCCAAAGAACATGACTAGAGGTTCAAAGGATCCTTTATGTGTGACGAAGGCTGCCTTCCATTCGTCACCTTCTTTAATGTGTACGTTGTTATATCCCCATCTGAGATCTAACGTTGTAAATAGTTTTGCTCCTTTCAGCCAATCAACGAGCTGTGAAATTAAAGGGAGGGGATAGTTGTTTCTAATGGTTTGGGAATTTAGATATCGATAGTCTTGTACCATGCGTTTTCTTCCATCCTTCTTTGGCACAAAGAATACAGGTGACGTTTGAGGTGATTTTGAAGGTCTGATGTATTCTTTGGATGTTTGATCGTCTAGCCAATCCGATACTTCCTTTTGTTCATCAATGCTCAGGGGTATCAGTCTTCCTTTCTTTGGTTGGAAATCTTCTTTAAGATCTATGGCATGATCCCAAGACTTTCGCGTTGGCATTCTTGTGGATGCCTTTTCTTCAAAAACTTTTAAATATTCGTGGTAACATTCTGGTACCAGTTCTGCAGCAGATTTCTTTTGATCCATAAGGGATTTAAGCTTTTCGTCCATTGCTTGTCCTATTCTAATATTTCGTTCCTTTTTTGTTTCCTGTTCGTTTTCTAGTGTTTTTATCTTTTCATATACTTTGTATTGGGCTTCTTGTTCTTCCATTTCTAATAGCCTGAGGTAGACGCTTTTGTCTCTAAGTTCCTAGCATTCTTTTCCACAACTTCTTAATCTAATCTCTCCAGTTTTCCAATTAATATCTGGGTTATGTTTCTTTAGCCAAGAGTAGCCGATCACCATCTGATTCTTTCCCAGACTAGTGACTTCTGCTTCGACTAGCTCTCGATGTCCTTTGTAATCAAGCAAGAGTGATGCAACATGAGTGATCTTTCCTGCTTCATTTTGGGTACCGTCTACATTATAGACGGTGAGGGGTTGTGCAAGCTGCCTTAGGGGTAAGGCATGCTGCATTGCGAATACGTGATCTACGAAGATGCAATTTGCGCCAGAGTCCAAAAGTGCTAAAATGGAAATAAAATCTTGATCAGTATTTTTGGATTTTACCTTTATCTTCATTTTTAGTTCATTTTCTATTTTCATAGATCTACAGAATATGCCTTTGTCTGGGATTTGATCTGCAGGTGAGATCGTAGGATTAGCTTTCTTTAAAGAGGAATTAAGCACCGGTGTGACGCCCCGGCCGAGCCTTTGAGAGGGCTCCTCTGTCGGTAAAGTAGAAGAAATAATAGTGGAAGGCGCTGCTTCCGTATTGTTACGCGTGGCTGTTGGTGTGGTCGCACGTAGACCTACTAATCACCTAGTAGGGTCAAGGGTTCTGTCGTTCGTGTCGACGACGACGTTGTGACCAGCCGTGGGGTTACTGGGTCGAAGGTACCGTCAAGGGTGTTCAACAGATCAAGGGTATGCCGTGGTCTAGCTTGACCAGCGGTTCAAAGGTTCAAGGTAGAGACACACGAAGGCGAGTGAGCCGTAGTGTGAAGCGCTCACTTAATGGTAGAGCGAAGACACAAGGAGTAACAAGGGTAGATTGCTAGCACTAACTAGGTGACAAGCCGTAGGTAGAACTAAGCTAAAGAGAAGAGGGAAAGACCCTGTTGGAGGGTTTATATAGCAAAGTAAAGGCGTGACAGTTACGTGTCACAGTAGTTAAGAGCCGGCGTGGGAAGCAGTGTTAGAAATAGAAGATCAATGGCAAAACCATGCATGAGAAGGAAACGTTAAGGGCCGGCACATACGGTGTGAGAAGAGCAGAAGATGAAGAGTACCTGTGCAGTGGAGGAATAAGCACGCTTACGAGATGTATGGAAAGTCGTAGAACGACGTGGAAGGAATGAGGGTAAGCGTGAGAAATGAAAAGTATTAGTCCAATAGCGTAAAAAAGGAAAAAGTGTTCGTCCTGTGAGCGAATCGTAACATTACCCCCTTAGTAACCCGAAGCTATGGTGAGGATTCCTTACAGATCCCTGAAGGTGGGTCCCGGGGAGCCGGTGATGTTGGCGTATCCGACGTCGTCTAATTCATCTCCATCCTCGTAAGGGGAGGGGGCACGAGGAGAGGATGGTGTGGGGTGGTAAGATTGTTGAGAGGAGGAGGTAGAGGACTGATGAGAGGTATGGCGGGGTGTGGCTCGATGGACAATTTGTCCGTTACAGAACACGGCTTGGGGGCGACGAGGCATGGACGTGGTGGAGGATTGGGCATGAGGGGAGGTAAGACGAGAGGCGAGAGAGCGAGGAGGTCCTGGGCAACGGGCGAGAGAGTGGCCAGGTGCTCGTTGACAACATCCTGTGCAGGTGTGCTGCCGGCAGGAGAGCTGAGTATGGCCATGGCAATGACATTGGAAGCACTGTTGGTTGAAGCGAGGATGTCCCGGGTAAACACGATCTCTTCCATTCCGGCCAGTCCACCAGTCATTGAGCGTCTGCGTATGAATAGGCGACCCATCCCGTAAGACTTCGTTGCTGAGTCCTCGACCTGCAGCTGCGAGATCTCGGAAATGGTTATCGACATCTAGGAGGAAGGAGTCATAACCCATTTGGAAGGCGTGTGAATATGACTCGTAGCGCGCGTGGTAAATGAAATCCTGCATGGTCCTGCCAAGCGTAGTGTGAGGGAAGACCGGGCCAGAGCCAGAGACGAAGGCGGTGATGTGGTTGATTTGCATCACGGATTCGAACCAAGTGAATATGGGTGACCCATCGGAGGAATACACACTAATGGGGACCTGAAGGCGGTTGTCAGACAAAAAAGAATGGAAGTGGACATAATGCTCATCGGTAAACCGTTCCTCCCGGATCCTGCCGGTGTGGCAGTGGCTAGAGACGTCCAAGGGGACTTGAGAGTCCCATCCAGAGTGAACGACGAGGGAGTCCGAGCTAGGGGCGCGGACAAGCTGGGGGCGATGAACACCTAGGAATGAGGGGGGTCCGGGAGAAGGTTCCCGATCAGGCGGAGGTGTAAACGCTGGCGAGGTCTGGATCCTGCCAGAGATGGGGGAGACGTGGGAGGAGGGAACATCACCAACAAGAGTGGCGAAGTTGATAGGCTGAGGGGCGGCGGAGCGAGTAGGAGAGACCCTTGCAGGGTCGGTAGAGGGAAGACGGACAGTACTGGGGTTGGTGGAGGGTGCAGCTGTGGGGGTGTCGACATTGGTAAACTCGATGGCCATGAGGAGGAGATGGAGAGGGTTTATGTGCGGCGTGGTGGGCGAGCGGATGTGAGAGAAAAGGCGCGAGGGTGTCATCTTTTATAGTCGTCTAGTAGCTCCGAAGAATGTTTCAAGTTCCGCTCGGGTTCCCAAGATTCGTCTTCGGCGGAATACCCTTTCCATCGGATCAGGTATTGACAGGCCGACGGCATTCCGCGATGCCGTATGATACATTCTATTTCATATTCTTCTTGTCCCTCAACAAGATCCGGAGGCGGTGTGGGGAAGTTCGGGCCATGTACGTCGTTTTCGCGATAGGGCGATAACAGGGAAGCGTGGAACGTGTTGTGGATCTTCCACGTTCGTGGGAGTTGGAGGCGATAGGAGACGGGGGAAATAACGTCAGAGATAACGAAGGGGCCTTCGCGTTTTGCGGCGAACTTCGGATCTTGAACAGACCTTTTAAGGTTCCTGGCCTCCAGCCAAACTCGTTGTCCTTTCTCGAATGGCACGAATTTCGACTTAGACCTGGACGCCATGACTTGTCATGTGAGTTCATGGGATGCGAGGGCTTCATCTCGCAGAGCGGTCAGCTCTTTGAGGCGGGTTTCAACGGCGGGGATGTTGGTTTCGGCGATTACCAAAGGAAGGGCACGGGGTTCGTACCCCATCATGAGATAAAACGGGGACTTTCCGGTGATGGAATGGGGGCAGTGATTGTGCATGAATTCAGCATGGGAGATATGATCAGACCAGGTGGAAGGGTGGTCTCCACAGTAGATGCGGAGGTAAGTTTTGACTTCTTGGTTTACATGTTCGGTTTCGCCGTCGGTTTGGGGATGATACGCTGTGGAAAGGGAGAGGTCGTAGTTAAGGAGTCGGCCGAGTTCTTTGGCGAAGGCAGAGGCGAACTGAGGACCGCGGTCCAAGATGACTTTCTCGTAGAGCCCGAAGCGGAGGTAAACTTTGTGGAAAAAGAGCGCTGCTACGCCCTCAGTGGTGATAGACTTCTTCGTGGGGCAAAGAATTACCCCCTTAGTAAGGCCGTGGTCCACCACGACCAATAACGAGTCAAACCCCCCGGACAGCAGGAGATCGGTGATGAGATCACAGGAGATCTGCTGGAAAGGGCGAGAGCATGAGGATGGAATAGGAACAAGGAGTAGGGAAGAAGGGTGAGTATTCGCCTTGTTGCGCTGGCACACAGCACAACCTTCAATGTAGGAGCGAACAAACGAGGCAAGACCCGGCCACCAAAACTCGGAAGCGACGAGTTGGTGGGTTTTGAGGTAGCCGGGGTGACCGGCAGAGGCATGGTCATGGGAGCACTGGACGACAGCGCGGCGAAGGTCACGGTCGGGAGGGACATAGACACGGCCTTGGTACTGGAGGACGCCGTCTGAGTACTGCCAGTCGACGAGGTGAGAGCGTAAAGCAGGGGGAAGAGAACCATCGAGCTCCTGGAGTTTATGGAGAATGAGGTCGTCGGAGGCGGAGGCGGAGGCGATGTGGTTGGAAAGGGCGGAGTCAATGAGGCGGATGAAGAGGATGTCGGGGAGGAGAGTAACGCTGATGTTGTCGGAGTCAGCGCGAGGGAGGAGGTCAGGGTGGCGAGAGAGGGCGTCGGGACCGGCTAGTTGGGTGCCAGGGACGTGGGTGATGAAATAGTCATAGTCCGCGAGGTCAAGGAGCCAGCGGGCTTGACGGCGGTTGAGGTCTTGAGGACAGCAAAAGTACGTCAGGTTTTTATGATCGGAGAAGACTTTGATGGGGAAGGGAGAGCCATGGAGGTATTGCCTCCAGGCTTTGAAACCGTGGATTACGGCCAAGAGCTCCCTGTCGTGGATGTCATAGTTGCATTCTGAGGAGGAAAATGACTGAGATAAGTAAGAACAGGGATGCCAGTCCCCATTCGCATCAGTTTGTAGAAGAATACCTCCCGACGCATATTTTGAAGCATCGGTGGCCATGGCAAAAGGACGAGAGATATCAGGCATGAATAGGATGGGCTTACAAAGGAACAGCTCCTTGAGCTGTTTGAAGGCGGTTTGCTGAGCGGGTGCCCAATTCCAGGGCATAGTTTTCTTGGTGAGGTTGATGAGAGGTCGGGCGATGTTGGAATATCCAGGGATGAAACATCTGTAGAAGTTAGCGAAGCCTAGGAAGGAACGGACGTCTTTGACTTTTTGCGGTGTAGGCCACTTAGCGATCCTGTCGAGTTTGACTGGGTCCATAGCGAGTTGTCCTTCCTTAACAATCATCCCGAGATATTCGACTTCAGGGACGGCAAATTGGCATTTCTCCAGTTTAAGATGGAGGTCTAGCTCCGTCATTCGTTGGAGGACACGGCACGTGCGTTCCGTGTGGGTGGCATCATCTGGAGAGAAGATGAGAAGATCATCCATATAGATTACCAACCATCCTTCAGCGATCATGTCGCGGAAGGAGTCGTTCATGAAACATTGGAAGGTTGCTGGGGAGTTAGTCATGCCGAAGAACATAACCATTGGTTCGAAGAGTCCCTTATGAGTGAGGAAGGCACCTTTCCATTGGTGTCCATCCTTGATACGTACGTTGTTATATCCCCAGCGTACATTGAATTTGGTGAAAACACGGGCGCCTTTGAGTTTGTCGAGGAGGTCAGAGATCAGGGGTAGTGGGTAGGCGTCGTGGATGGTATGTTCATTGAGGTATCGGTAATCTTGACAGGGGCGGAGTTTGCCATCTTTCTTTTTGACGAAGAAAAAGGGGGACGCTTGAGGGGAATTCGAAGGGCAAATCTTGCCGGCGGCAAGATTTTCATTGAGGAAGTCTTCGGTGGCTTTCTTTTCATCCGGGGTGAGCGGGTAGAGCTTGCCAATCTTCAGGGAGAATGAGTCCTTGACGTTGATTTCATGGTCATAAGGTCTAGAGGGAGGAAGGGAATCGGTGGAGTCTTTGACGAAGACGGGGGCGAAATCTTTGTAGGCGTCAGGGAGTGTAACTTTAGGTCTGGCCTTCTCGGCGGCAGCTGCAAGTTCCGTGGCAGTGGTGAGCTTTGCAACAAGCTTAGGGTGCGTCTGATGGTATCGGGATCCTATCTTGAGGATTCATTGACAGGAGTTGGCATGGAGTGCTCGACGAACGTAGAGGTTTCCGTCTGGCATATCGAGGAACGTGGAGAGGGTATGGTCAGGAACGGTTTCGACTAGGACATGACGAGGTGGTTTTGAAGGGGGTGCTTGGGGTTGAGCATTATCGTGTCGCTTGAGATCGGCGACATGGATGTGATAGAGAGATGCGGACTCGTCTATTGATTCTGGGATGCTGATCGTCCATGACGACCAGTCAATGGAGGGGTTTGTGAGTTTCAGCCAGGGCGTTCCGAGAATTACGTTCTCGGATCCACAGTGCATGACGTGGAAACGTAAGTGTTGGGCAATGCCGTCGATGTTGGTGAAAAGAGAGGCGGTATAGCGAATGGCTCCCTTGGCGTTAGGGGTTTGGTCGACGTTGTTCACGGGAATGGGTGTCGGGAGTTTATCAAGGGGAAGATGGTGTTTTCGGGTGAAGTCCCAATCAAGGCAGTTGATGTCAGCGCCACTATCAATAAGGGTGCAGGTGTCGACGGTTTTCATGGTGTGCGAAGGATCAATGAGTTGGAGAGGGATACGCATTGATTTCTTGGATGTGGATACAAGTACAGGTACACATGTAATAGGAGGAACTACTGACGTCGAGGCAGCGTTCCATTTCAAAAATCCAGAGAGGTAATTGCGACGCGAGACACCTTGGTTTCTTCATCGTCGTCTTCGTCATCAATCTCTTGTAACCGAGGGACTTCTTCTTCGTCCTCGGCTTCCATTTCTACAACCTTCCGAACGGTTTTCTTCGGCCTTGGGGAGTTGGAAGTAAAAGTGGGGCAGTTGGTTGCCCGATGTCCTTTCTGTCGGCAACGGAAGCATTTTCCTTCCTTGCGGCATTGTTCATGCTCGGCGGGGGTAAGACAGGGGAGGTGGACAGCATTGACGTCCATAGCGTTGGGATCTCTGGTGGGGGCAGGGGTTGAGTACTGGTGGTATGTGTGGCGAGTGGGGGTCTTATGTTGGGCGGCTATCTCTCGAGTGCGTTCCATGTGGGTCTGGAAGGTGACGGCTTTCTTTAGCCAGGCGTCAATGGTGGTAGGGACCGTTTCCATAGCAAGGATACAGCGCATGAGGGCGTCGGGGATAGCGGCCGAGTAATAGCCGATGAGGACATTGTCGTCAGTGATGCCAGCGATGGCGCAGTGATTCTGGAACTGAGCATTGTACTCAGTGAGCGAGGGGGAGTATCCGCCATTCTTGGTGGCGGTCATGCGAGTGGTGGTAAGCCAGGCAATTGTGTTGCCAGTGGTGTCGTAGTGTTTAAACGCCAGGATGAAGGCGTCACGGAAGTCGGACCATGATCCCATGTTGATCGAGCCATCAGCTGCGATCTTTGAAGAGCGAAAGGTGTTTGCCCATGTAAGCGCGGGACCGCGAGTCATGTAGAAAAGTGCGAAAGCGATGCGCTTAGGGTCGGAGTTATAGACATCGGCGTTGACATTGAGGTAGAAGGTGATGGAGTCAAACCACTGTTTGGCTGTCTTATAGTCGCCATCGTACTTTTCGGGGGTGCCGATACGGAGTTCAAGGGGTTTGGTGGTCATGGTGGGCGACGGTGGGTGAGGGATCGGGGGAAAGATGTGGCCGGTTTGACGTCTGGGTGTCAGGGATGGGGGAGTCTGAGGATGAGGTATCTGCACAGAAGCAGAGAAGTTGTGGGAGAGATCATGAGTGGCTTGTTCTTCGTCCAAGTCTAGTAAAGGCTTGTCGGGGTCTTCGTCCCAATATGCTTGGTTGGGATCATCAGGGGTGTCAGAGGAGTCGGAGTGCGAAGTTCGCGGAGGTTCTCAAGGGTTCCAACGTGGGTCAGTGGTTCGAGTGTTTCGGTGGGAAGCTATGGTGGGCGGCGTACATGATAGTACCCAAACGAGGAGGCAGCTTAGTTCTTTTGTTATGTGTGGCCGTTGGTGTGGTCACGCGTAGACCGACTAATCACCTAGTAGGGTCAAGGGTTCTGTCGTTCGTGTCGACGACGACGTTGTGACCAGCCGTGGGGTTACTGGGTCGAAGGTACCGTCAAGGGTGTTTGATGGGTCAAGGGTATGCCGTGGTCTAGCTTGACCAGCAGTTCAAAGGTTCAAGATAGAGACACACGAAGGCGAGTGAGCCGTAGTGTGAAGCACTCACTTAATGGTAGAGCGAAGACACAAGGAGTAACAAGGGTAGATTGCTAGCACTAACTAGGCGACAAGCCGTAGGTAGAACTAAGCTAAAGAGAAGAGGGAAAGACCCTGTTGGAGGGTTTATATAGCAAAGTAAAGGCGTGATAGTTACATGTCACAGTAGTTAAGAGCCGGCGTGGGAAGCAGCATTAGAAATAGAAGACCAATGGCAAAACCACGCATGAGAAGGAAATGTTAAGGGCCGGCGCATACGGCGTGAGAAGAGCAGAAGATGAAGAGTACCTGCGCAGTGGAGGAATAAGCACGCTTACGAGATGTATGGAAAGTCGTAGAACGACGTGGAAGGAATGAGGGTAAGCGTGAGAAACGAAAAGTATTAGTCCGATAGCGTAAGAAAGGAAAAAGTGTTCGTCCTGCGAGCGAATCGTAACACGTATCATACACATGTAAACTACTGAAACGATTGTCCGTAGGAAAGTGTACCTGCTTATTCTTACCTCTACCTAGATCAGGCCCAGTTCCTGGATCTAGGCTTTCCCTTTTCCCGATTTCTTGTTTTCGGAATCCTCAACATCCCTGAAGAACGCCCTTGCTTTGTCAAAACTCATGCCCCTGATTGCTGCCGTGGGGTCTCGGCTCTTTCCTTTTTCGGCTTGTGTGCTGGGTGTATAGATGTGTTCGGTGCTTTTAACGTCATCCGAAGACGTGCTTCTTACTTGCTGGCGTCGGCAATCTTTCTTGTGGCCGTTAGACCATCCACATAATTCACATTTAGTAGACGGTTTCTTGCACTGTTTTGCGAAGTGGCCTGCTTCGCCGCAGTTATAGCAAGACTGTTACGATTCGCTGCAGGGTCTACTCTTTTTCTCTACTTAACATTACAAACTGACACTCGTTTTCCTTCTCACACTTACCTCGTTACCTTCCACGTCGTTCTACGACCTTCCACATATCTTGTAAGCGTGCTTACCCCTCACCGCGCAGGTACTCGTTCGCCTTCTGCTCTTCTCACGCCGTATGCG
>JBBPTX010001399.1:0-10445 GCA_038094595.1 Pulveroboletus aff. annulatus
GCCAAGAATAATGACAGCGTCGCAGCCGTGTTCACTTGCATTCGCGATGATTACAGGTCCATCTTCGGCTGCTTGTTGGAGGTCTTCGAAGCGAGGAGGCAAGAGGAATCGTGAGAATCCTTCGAGCCGCCGAATCTTGTCCACGATAGACTGCCATTCATGCAGGACCCGCCAGTACGGCTCCATCCCTTGCTCTTCACTCCCTTCGGCATGCTTTCGGAGGTCCGCGCTCAGTTGCATATATTTGTTCCCAAGCTCCCGTCCTTCATCCCCCAGGTTCTGCAGTGCGGTCACAGGAATATCACAACGAGCAAGTTGACTCCACAGAATTCCTCGACCTCGTTCGAGAAGCTCAACAGCCATCTGGAAATTACCCTTCCTTGTAGCACACGAGAATGCATCATTGGCTAGATCAGCCACCCTTGCTTGCATGATCTCGTGTCGAACACCCAAATTAGAGTTGAGTGAGGTGAAGTGGTCGAGTGTGCTAAGTGATGTTTGGTAAGCCTCCAAGACTGAGGAGTGGTCATGCTTTTCAGCATTCTTGACCCAAGCTTGGGTCGCATCCCACAAATCCAGTGAAACGGCTGGAGCACATCCCTCCAACTTCTTGTAGGTTGCGAAAGCCTCATCCAGTGAGGGAAGAGGCACTTGACTAAGAGGGGGGGGATTATACTTCTTTGAGGGCTTAAGTGGGAGAAGAATAATTGCAGCCAGCTCACTGGCAATGAAAGCGAAGTTACTGTGTTGGGCTGGATAAGACTCTAGTGCATTCTCCAACAACTCGATGGCGTCGATCAGATCAGAAGGATCTCTCTTCTTTTTGTAACGGTCCTTCAACGATGATGCAAGGTTCTGAAGAGCTAGCCCATGGCCTCTATGGTCTGGTGGACGAAGGCCAAGTTTCCTTTGTTCCAGATCAATGGCTTTGTCAAGGTCAACAAGATTACCCTGCTTGCGATAACGTGCACTCAAGGATATTGCAAGGTTGCCTAGAGCTTCTGCATGGTGTGGATGGCCAAATGGGCAAAGGTCAACCCTCTCCTCTTCCATTCGAATGGCCCTATTCAGGTCTGTCATCTCTGCTTGATTGCCTTGAATATAATACCTCTCCTTCAGAGCCGATGCAAGCCTTCCAAGAGCTTTTTCATAATCTGGATTGCCCACTTCACACAGATCCAAATGTTTCTGCTCCATGTCCAAGATCCTCTCCAGGTCTGCTCGATTTTTTTGTATACGAAAATGTTTTCGTAAGGATGTTGCAAGCCCTCTAAGAGCACTAGCATGCTCTGGGTGGCCCAACGGACAAAGACTAAGCCTAATCTCGAATATCTCAATGGCTCTGTTGAGGTCTGAGATATTACCCCGTTGATCATAGAGGAGTTCGAATGAATGCGCAAGATCATTCAGGGTGCTCGTGTGACTTGGGTGCCCTGGGGGACAGAAATCCAGCCTTGCTAACCCCAGCTCGACTTGTGTGGCCATACAAGGCTCGTTCCTGAACAGCTTTCTTAATGCATATAGCTGCGAATGGTATTTCCTGAGGGCTGTCACACAATCATGCCCATCTGGTACCTGAGCCCTCGTTCGATCATTCGTGAACCAATGTACAACACAGAGCTTACCATCGTATCACAGGCTGTACATGTCATGGATAGGGTTGCAATGCCGCCAGATAGTCCAGATACATTTCCTAGCTCCGTATCAGAAATCATATGAAGGACAAATAAACGAAGCCCCACGTTTCCATCTATTACCAGAATCCAGTAAGCTAGCCACGTCCGTAACAATCTGATCACCCAACAGCTGTTTGTCCCATTCTAAGCTGAGCCGCTCCGGAAGTGCGCACACAGCCACGGTAACGGTAGCGGCGAGGGGTGCAGTGCTGGGAAAGGGCGTCAATCACAATAACCAAGAGTTAGTCGCGAGACTTACAAGAAAAATGGGTGGCTCCACATTACTTTCGAATGGAGCCAGAATAATTTGCCTGTGCATGTCATCTTAGATCCCGATCGTTTCCCCGAACACGTTATTTTGGACACATTATCGACGCGAACAACAACGCGGATGTCTTGTTTAGGGAAACGGGACGAGAGGACCAGCTGAGCAACTTTAAAAAGAAACAAGCATGTATTAGTACGTTGGTCATGATTAGTAGTCGGCGGGATTGTACCTGTGAGTTGGAAGGTTACACTGTCTTTGTCGGTGTTGTTTTGGCTCATTGAAGATATTTGGACGAAATGCTACTAAGGAACAAAGTGGTTGAACGGAAAATCCGATGGAGGTTAACAAATAAAACGCGGGGGATGAGACGAGAATCGAAAAGATGAGGCGGATGGGCAAAAGCGGATAGGCGAGATGGTAAATAGTCAGGCCCACAAGGATATTCCAGTCGTGGGAGACGCAATCGATGTGACGGGTGAAACGAGGATGCCGATATGTCTGGCAGCGACGGAGCAGGGAGAGAAGCTGCAGCAGGATTGATCTGGGCGGCTGACGAGATGGATGAATCTAAGATATTAGAAAATATAAGAAAAGCCGACGACCAAGATGGTGAGAGGAAGGAAGCTAGGAAGGCTGGATCAATTGAATGGACAAAGGTGAACGAGGCGGGAAGAGGGCCCGGAGCGATAGACAGTATGGATAAAGTGCAGTGGAGTATCCAGTTGAGTGGGAAGACTAGATGAAGGAGAGGGTAAAGGGGACTGCTAGACGAAGAAAAAGCACGTAAGAGATCGGCGTCAAGAAAGATCATGTATGACGTACGGAGAACAGAGCAGAGCGAGATGCAAAACAGGGATAAGGTTGGAGAGTGATAGATGGCGTCGGAGAATGAGGAAAATGTTGGTAAAGTGTTGGCTGGAAAATCGACGACGTATGCAAAGGAAAGAGGAGTAGAGGAAGCAATAGGAAGAGGGCTGAGACAAGAGTAGCACGAATGAGAAATCAATACTAGGAGGGCAGTTCACTCAACTCACTAGAAACAATACACTGGCAGATCACGGGAACGGACTGAGAACAGGAGAAAACCCAAGAAACGCCGGATGTCAAAAACCTAGGAGCGGAGAAACTGGGTTGAACGGAGAGGTAAGACGGCGAGGCAAACGTCGAGGGAATAGAGGACGAGCGGAGGGATATTTACGTATGCGGCAGTGGTAAACGGAGATAGAGGGGTCAGGAACATGAGCGATCAGAGCTCAGAGAAAGAGAAGATGCACAGCTGAAACATGGAAGATAACTTGAAGATGACGAACGTTACAGTGGCAAACTGGATCGATGAAAAACGGAAGATAATAATAAGCACGTACTTTATTAAAGAGGTAGAGGACAAGCTGCTGTGCGAAGATGCTTACGGCGATGGGCGCGGAACTTGGTACTTCAAGTTGGAGTAGCCTGAGTGCAAGAACTGAGAGGATGATGCGCCGATAATAGTAATACGTGCCCTAGAGTCAGAGTAATACAGTGTATAATGGAATTCGTGTGAAAGTCAAGCTGAGGCTCGGACTCGGAAATGCAGAAGAGATAAATGGTTGGCCGACACCACACGAGATGTCTGCAGCCTGAGGCACGACAATGCGATTGGCTGGCAAGCACCATTACTTAGAATGGCCGAAAAAGGCAACAATGTTCAGTTACTGTGATTCCAACACTGACTCAGTCGGGGGGACTCGGAGATCCTCAGGGTTCAAGCTACTTGCACTGTTGCACTGTCAGCCTTGCGGAGAACTAACAGGAGTTCGTAGCCACAACTTGAAGTGCACCACAGCTATCAGCCTATTAACGCAGTTTCCGTGCCACCCTATCCAGTTGGGCCGCGACTCTTTTCTGTGGAACAAGTTGCCACCGTGCACCAGTGGCTTTCGGTCAGGTATATAGCCTAATTAGTATCGTCTGCAGGTTATGGACAAGGCGCCCTCATGCTCGCGGGTGTCAATCAGCTTATTAATCCAAGTTATCAGCGCCGACCATATGCACATGCCAGTGATTTCACCAGCAGTCATGTAATTGTATGGGATTGAATATTGAATCCTGAATATTGAATCTTGATTGTGTCCCTTGTGTGAACTTACAGTCCAACTAATGTACAACGTCCATCCCCCATGCACAGCATTCTCCGTCGCACATTGCACGTCATACATCATATACCACTCTCCCCCCAACCCATGCATATGGATAGTCCCGCTGGTAGAAGTTGCGCACCGTCCGCCGCCCCGCGAGGCGTGGTATCGTTGCATACGATGCGCCAAGCACGACGTGATGCCGTCCATCAAAAAAGTCAGTCGAGTACCCGGGAAAGTGCGCCGTCGGAAACAATCCCAGATGTGTGTCGAAGAGCGAGGATGTCCATTCCCAGACACCGCCATTGGTACCCTTGAGATCGTCCATATCCAGACCTGTCGTGGCACTGAAGAGGGGATTAAAATGAAGTGAGCATGGAGGGTAACTCGAGCACTGTGAGCCGAACACTCACGGAACGGGATGCCAGTGCCTAAACCCAACGTTGGAGCCACCAACATGCCCAACGTCGTATGTGTCCAGAAAGAGCCTCAGTTCCGCCTCAGTGGGGAGTCGGCCACCTTTGGACCGGGCATATCCTGCCAGTGCGTCATACGAGGCGAGTACTGGCCAGTGCTGCGCGACGGCCATTGGTACGGGCCCATACACCGTGCGGACATGAATCTCTTTGTCGGTAGATACCCAGCTTGCGGGGAACTCTGCGCCTTCATCGCCCGCACTTGCCCCCGCCTCCCAGAATTTGAGATACTCAGCATTAGTGATGGGACGCCACGAAAAGCGCACGCAGCCGACCTGGACGGCCCGTTGGGGGTCCTCGTTGTCCCACCCGAACGCGTGCTCGGTGACGGCACAGGCCTCAGCGGAGTTGAAATCGTCTCCTTCACAGTCGTCGTGCCCAAGCGTGATAGTTGCGGGTCCGAGGGTAACGGTGGGCATCTCTGGCATACGGACAGAGGCGTCCCACGCAGTCGAGAGCGCGTCCCACGGTGGAGGCGTAAAGCCAGGAGGCGAGAGCATCCCTGTTCCAGCGCGCTGGATGAGCATGTACAACAGTGTCTCGACATGCCACCCTTCGTGTTCGAGCGTCATCGCAAGCATCCGGGCAACGTGCCGTGTGAGAGTGCGCCGTCCCGCTGCGACGTCTTCATACAGGCATACCACGCGTGCACGCACGCGATCGCGGAACATGAGAATGCTCCCAATTGTCGGCCAGTCCTCATCCTTTTCTGGGACCTCTGAGTGGCGCTAATCCCGCATCGTGTCAGCGCGGACAAAATAGGCGTGTGAAAAAAACCCACGTGGCAATGTTCTGGGTCGTCCACATGAGGGTCGATGCCACGCTACAAAAAATGTTAGACAGTTCATCCTCTTCACTACATCACGGTTCGTGCGACCCACCTCGAATATTTCTGTGAAGTACTTTGGCTCCGTATTAGGCTCATCCAACGCCCTACTCATTAACATGTCCAAGAACCTGTCTCAGCATAAGGAACATTAGGATACAACACACATTCAACATACAACATAGACTGACGTGGGAATGTGGCCAATGTAAAATAAACACTTGTGTCTCAGATCAATCGGCTTTTGGTGTAGCATCTTAGGGGGAATCATCCCGAGCGTCACTATGTCCCACGCTGCCCATAGCGCACGCCAGTCATCTAGCGTCGGTACGCTGAAGGGTGCGAGTGCAGGAAGTGGCGGAAACGAAGCCTGCGGGCGCTCGAGGAGGTAGAGCGTCACACAGCCACCGCCGAGGGTGGGCGATGGCACTGCGTGTGATGTAGTGTGACCAGGGACAGAGAAGACGACGCGCAAGCCGGCCGAGGAAAAGACATTGAGTGCCTCCGGGGGGGTTGTCTGGTTGGCAGGGTGGGTATCAAGGATTGCCATTACATTGTGCAGCAGGGACTCACCAAAACATCATGCTGCTCGTGCGAACTGAAGAATTCTTCCATCGACGATACCTCTCCGAATGGGATGGGTGCGCCATCGACAAGATAGAATGCATCACCTAGGATTAATGGGTGTTCAGGCGAGGACGACGTGGAAGTGGTGAACACGTTTTACCTTCCGGGATTTTCACCCACTGTTTATCCATCGTAAAGACGTCGGGAATAGCCTCACCGAGGCGGACTATCGCTGCCTTTAAGTCATTCACATCAAATGGCACCATGTGTGCAACGGAAAGTAGGATCTTGTCGCCATAGCCCTTGTCAAGCTTGGACGCGAATGCCTTGAGGCGGATACCATCTATAAAGCACGGAGGAAGGAGATACAACTTAGAGGGAACGAACTCAGAAGACGGGGTACTGCAGCCCGACCGTCCTGACGAGTCAGAAATACTGGAGGTGTATGAAATCGAAGGTGAGGACATGTTCCAAGTTTGAAAAGCACACAGTAAGAACTTGCAGATTCAAGATGGGTAGGGAAAACACATTTTTATAGGGCAACGGAATATGCAAAACACGTACACATCCGTGTCAATATGGCAAACACGGCAAAAGACCGCCAAGACCGCCGACTCATCTGAGACTGTCATCAAAACGAAACAGGAATAAGTGCATTCGAGGGAAGACAACTAGTGCGGCAAACTCACAGGAGCACAACAATAACGTTCCAGAATGGTGTCACGGGACAGCTCGAACACGGGTCGGATCAGATAGGATGTCACTAGGAGTCGGCAGAATGGTCGGAGTGTGAATGGCTGCGATAAGACGACGCTAAGAGGTGGCATGGTACGACTCGGAGGGTAGACGTGCACGATAACCGCTAGTGGCGCGGGCTTAAGATCCGGCGAGAGCGCGATATTACATGTGAAAAAGGAGACGAACAGCACCAGAGGGTCATATTATGGTCATGCGTGCGAGTCCCAGCCACCATGTGAGCACCAAGTCCAGAGGGAAGTCCCAGCGACAAAATTTGGTCGGTTCTAGCCTCGGCGTCCTAGGATATCTAAAGGACGAATCATGAGCCTGGGAGAATATGCAATACGGTCCATGGGGCTTTGCAGTAACCGGTATTTTTCAAGACAACATGCGGATGGGTGTATCAGAGAAGAGTGTGTCAAAGTGGCAAGTCCGTTCAGGCTGTCAAGTTCACGTCTTATATTCTCCTCTGGGCGATTGCGTGCTACAGCGCAATATGGCGTGATTACTTCTCAGCACGTGATGCAGAGGAGGAGTGATACCAAAACAGGAAATGAACGACTAGGAACTAGTGGCTTGCCTAAATGGGCTCACGATCGCGAAAGTGCAGTGGAAACATGCAATACATTTGCCTAATAATAATATTAATAAGTTAAATTTTCGTCCCCTGGAATATTGGTCGATTAGTCCTACAAGTATACCGGTATACAACATTGACTGAACCCAGACGTCTAGCAAAAGCTCTAAATAATGACAGAATAATACACATGTAATGCGTGCATAGAAGAACGTGAACTCATAGCGTTTCAAGACACCAACCCACAAAGAAAAAGACCCGAGAGATTACTCCATGCTTCCGACCTGTGCGCCATCTTCGCCCTTGTTCTGGAGCTCCTTCTGAGACTTTTCGACCTGCTCCTGAACGAATTCGATCGATTTAAAGTACTTGACTGTCTTAACGTGGAGTTCTGTGTGCGAGGTCACAGACGTTCGTACAACACGAGGAGAGGATAGCACATACCCGCAGTGGCGTCCTCATCAACGACGATTAGTGAACGCGGATGAAGTTGAAGCGCCGAGAGTGTCCACTGTTGTACGATTAGCCTTAAAACATTCCACGGCAACAACGACTGACCAAATGGTTCACACCCTCCTCTATTCGGCGAAAGAAATTGTAAGTATGCCACATTCCGTGCGCGTGTAGTGAAGATGACACTGACCAATAGCCTTGCTCAGTGCAAGACTCTTGCGCAAACCCGTAACGACGACAACGACCTCGCGAGATTCGAGCACAGTCGCAACACCAACAGTAAGCGCCATCCGTGGGACCTTGGAGATGTCGTTATCAAAGAAGCGCGCATTGGCGAGGATGGTATCATAAGCGAGTGTCTTGATCCGCGTGCGGGACGCGAGGGAGGAACCTGGGCAGGGATGATAAGATCAGAACCACTGTTACGTCATAGGAAATTCGAAGAACCCTCCGAGACGGGACGCACCAGGTTCGTTAAATGCAATGTGACCGTCCTCGCCGATACCACCAAGAAAGAGTTCGATGCCACCGTAAGCTTTGATGGCCGCTTCGTATGCGTTGCATTCCGCGACGAGGTCGGGTGCGTTGCCATCGAGTATATGCACCTGCGAGGGAGGAATATCGACTTGCCACCATGTGAGGACGGAGCGTCAGTAATAGGCGAGAACTTGAAGACGCACTGTGCGAAAAGAACTCGCGGAACATGAATGTGTGATAGGATTCGGAGTGGTCTCTTGCGAGGGCGACGTATTCGTCCATGTTGAATGTGACGACATGCTTGAAGCTAACAAGTTTTCGTCACAGACGTGACAGGAAGACAAGATGAGGGACGGACGAAAGTTTTCCCTCCTTGACGAACTGGATGAGTCGCTTGTATGTCGGAATCGGGGACGAGCCGGTGGGGAGGCCGAGCACGAACGGCTTGTCAGTGGTAGGTGCAAAGTCGTTTATGCTGTGGAGACGTGAGGCAAGCAGGCATGTACGAGGGAGGCACGGACCGCTTTGCAATGTACGTCGCGATGTAGTCACCGACGGTGGTGGGATCGTCACGGATGATGAGACCTGAGCACGCCGTCAGACACGGTGAGTTCGGATAGCAGATGCCTTACGCATGGTGGGGGAGGAGAAGAGCGAGTTAATCAATGCAAGTGACCATATCCCTATAAATATGACACGCACGCTCCCACTTGGATTGGCTGCACATTGCTTGCCATTTTCGGATGCTGATGCATAATGTTTGCCTTGTGAACAGGCCAACTAGGGTAGTGTACACATGCGAGCGCAATCGCGGGGTACGGAATGCGCTGATAGTCGTGCTGTCAGATGGGCCACATGCGTTGGCACCACATGGGCGCCCGTATGCATCCGTGGCACGTTTCACGTATAACGGAATGGATCAAGCCACTTGCCATTCCATCGTCCGAGCTTACCAAACCCGTCGTGCCCTGCTGTCCCGACGGCACTTTCCCGGCAATAAAGTGCGGAACAGTGCGGAGTGTATGCATTGATCAGCTATGTGTCGTGGCATTTTCGGGAGAAACGCCTGAGGTCAATTCCTCGTCTGCCGCTTAACGTTACACCAAAAGACACTGAGTAATTATTGGTATACCACTCAGTATCCTAGAGTATATATGCTGATAACTGGGATCAAGTAAGTGCGGCGCAGCATGCTTAATCGGACTGCGATTCGAATGACCGAGACGCCAGTGTTTCTTGATATCTGGACACCTCGGGCAAGGTCGGATAAGTCCATGCCACTTATGCAAAACTTATGCATATGATGGTCTAAAATGGTAAATATGTAAAGGTAAAATATTCAGTGCCATCCAATCACTGCCTTTACACTGAATATTTTACATTTACATATTTACTATTTTAAACCATCTGTTACGATTCGCTCGCAGGACGAACACTTTTTCTTTGCTTTCTCTTTCGGACTAATACTTTTCGTTTCTCACGCTTAAACTAGTTCCTTCCATGTCATTCCGTGACATTCCATACATCTTGTAAGCGTGTTTATCCTCCACTGCGCAGGTACTCTTTCCCTTCTGCTCTTCTCATGCCGTATGCGCCGGTCCTTAACGTTTCCCTCTCATGCGTGGTTTTGCCATTGGTTTTCTACTTCTAACGCCGCTTCCCATGCTGGCCCTTAACTATTGTGACACGTAACTGTCACATTTTCTCTTCACTATATAAACCCTTCAACAGGGCCTTTCACTTCTCTTCCCTAGCTTAGTTCTACCTATGGCTTGTTGCCTAGTTAGTACTAGCAATCCATTACCTTTACTCCTTGAGTCTTTGCTCTACCATTAAGTGAGCGCTTCACACTACGGCTCACCCGCCTTCATGTGTTTTTACTCTAGAACCTTCGACCCGTTCGCCAAGCTAGGCAACGGATATCCTCCGACCTGTCTAAACTCTTGACGGTACTTCGACCCAGCATCCCTACGGCTGGTCTCACATCGTTGTATATACGAACGACCGATCCCCTTGACCCTGCTAGGCGTTAGTAGGTCTACGTGTGACCATACTCACGGCCACGCGTAACACCATCATATGTAAGCTTTACATATATGCTAACTTTTCCTACATAATTTTAACAATAAATTCATAAAACAAAGGGTTGTTCTTTATTGTGACTATATTTAGACATCTTATTTTGCCTATGTGTTGAATGTAAGTTTCACTGACAAATTCAATAATATTATCTGAATCTGTTGTACACTCAGGCTCCTACATGCCACTTGTTA